>JARGCV010000077.1:4985000-5242500 GCA_034064705.1 Bothrops alternatus
GCACGGTTACCTGTAACAGAGGTTGTTATGCAATCACAGTGGCAACCACTCTAACTTTTTTGGTTGGGCTTTATCAGGTAAGATAAATTACTCTTTCTTTTAAAAGAATTTCTTTCTATGTAAGTGTCCATCTACCTAGTATGAGCTAAAAAAAAAGCCTTTATATTTAGTGTTCTGAAGAGTCTTCATTCAAAGCGAAAAAAATTAATGCTCCTTCTTGTACAGACAAGTGTATCTCTACATGAAATTCATAGGCTATCCAGGATTTTAATAGCATGCATCTAATTGTCCTGAGGATTGATTTTGGCTTTTGCATGTAAAATATTTATGTATTTATTTCAAATACTTTAATATGATTTCAATCATTGTAAGCCCTATAGTATGTCTGAGCTACAGACTGTTTTTGAAAAGTTGTTCTTTCTAATATTTTATCAAACTCTTGTTTATTCCAGATCTGACATCTAATTTGTCACAGTCAAATTCTGTAACTAGTAATAACAGACAAAAAAAAGCAAGTTGAGATCTATCACCTTCTTTTTCATTGCATTTATTTCTGAATCATGAATTCTATTTACTTTTCCTTTCAGATTATTCTAGGGGTCTTCCAGTTGGGCTTTATATCTGTTTATCTCTCAGAACCTCTTCTGAGTGGGTTTGTGACAGGGTCCTCCCTTACCATTCTCACTTCCCAAGTGAATCTTCTGTTTGGACTGAAGATCCCTCGGCATGATGGAATTGGCTCCCTAATTTTAACATGGATTGACATCTTCAGATACATTGGGAAGACCAACATCTGTGATTTGGTCACCAGTCTGGTGGCTTTAATTCTAATTGTGCCAGTAAAGGAAATCAACAATTTATTTAAGGACAAAATGAAAGCTCCATTTCCTATGGAACTCCTGGTGGTAATTGGAGCCACACTGCTGTCACATTTCCTTAACTTCAATAGTAGATACAAATCTAAAATTTGTGGTACAATTCCCACTGGTTTCAAACCACCTGCTGTCCCAGATCTGAGTCTTGTGCCAAATCTGGCAGTTGATGCTCTACCTATTGCCATCATTGGTTTTGCTATGACAGTCTCACTGTCAGAAATATTCGGCAAGAAGCATGGTTATCCTGTCCAAGCCAACCAAGAGATGATTGCCCTTGGGATGGGAAATCTGATCCCATCTTTCTTCTACTGCTTTGCTTCCTGTGCAGCTTTATCAAAAACCTTGCTGAAAGAATCAACAGGATGCCGTACTCAAATATCAAGCTTGATATCTTCAGCTGCATTGCTCCTGGTATTATTGTGGATTGCACCTCTCTTCTATTCACTGCAAACTTGCATCTTGGGCGTGATTACAATTGTTAATCTCAGGGGAGGATTGCGGAAATTTGCTGATGTACCCAAGATGTGGCGGATCAGCAAAATAGACACCATAGTCTGGTGGGTAACCATGCTCTCCTCATCTCTGATCTCCACAGAACTGGGCCTTCTGATAGGAGTCTGCTTTGCTCTGCTGTGCATCATCTTCCGCACCCAACGGCCCCGAGCCACCCTTCTAGGTAAGGTGAATGACTCTGAAATCTATGAGGATCAGTTCATTTACAAGAGGATCAGTAGCATTGCAAACATCAAGATCTTCCGCTTTGATACTTCTCTTTACTATGCAAACAAAGACTACTTCAAAAGTTCACTTTTCCAGAAAACAGGGGTGAATCCCGGCCTAGTTGCTTCTCTACGACAAAAAGCTCAAGCTAAAGCAAACCTAACCAAAAATCAAAGTTGTTTTTCTTCAAAGTTGAATTGCCTAAGGGGAACCAAGACCCCAAAGGCTTCAGCAGATGCTCCCGATACCTCGATAGATATGCATACCTTGATCATTGATTGTGGAGCCATGCAATTTATAGACAGTGTAGGCCTCAGTTTGCTGAAGGAGATGCGTCAAGATTACAAGAAGATCGGTATACAGGTCCTGCTGGCCAATTGTAACCCATCCATACGGCGTTTGCTCCAGGCAGGAGGATGGCTTACTGGGATGCAGGATCCAGAGTTGCTCTCATTCCATGGCATACATGCTGCTGTGCAGTTTGCAGAGAAACAGGATCAAACTCAACAGACAGACAGTGTGGCGGTAACAAATGTTTTCGGACCAGAAACTGAGGATCTTTCAATAGCCTTGAGTCTGGAGGAACCCCTCTAGGCCCGCATGAAGCAAGATGTGAACTTTTGAGGAACTAGTTCAATAGTTATTTTATCAAGAAGAAAAAGGCCTGGCTGCCAATAACCTAAGATAACATGCGTTTCAGTTGTGACAAGCTAAGATGGTGGCCTTTTCATTCCAGAGAATAATTATATTGTTATTACATTGCCACATAATCTTTGCCCCTGCTATGGAGATAAAATGATGTGGGAAAAGCTGCTTAATTTCTTTACTTAAGCAACTATTAAAGGGGAAGAATGGAAGACCTTCAAAGTAGGAGCTTAATTATATTTTAATCCTGCATGAAGCTGGGCCAGTATTTAATCAACGAAACCATAATGAATATATAGATAGGTTGGGAATCATGAAGTAGTGAGTCTGACCTACATATGCAACTCGAGAAAGTCAGGCTCTGAAACTGATAGTCTTTCAATGGCTGTGTCAATTTAAGAAGACACTCCCTACAAATAAAAATGTATATCACCACGAATGTTTCCAGCCTTGCTTTGCTACATTATAGATTATCTACAAGAAAAACAAATGGTAAGAGATAAAGAGCATAAGCCTGATAGAGAATAGACAACTGGCACCTACAAGAATTAAGGACTTCAAGTCCCGTCAATCTTAGCTATTAATTTTGGTCAGGGATGATAGATTTCTGATCCAACTGGAGAATGACAAATTGCCTACCCATGCTTTAAAAATGGCTGATCCTAGTGAAAGAAAGCAATTGTCCATGAACAGCCTCATTCATTTTATAAACTTAAACATTATTAGCACTATACCTGTGCTCAGGGAGGGAACATGTCTTTAGTTGTTATATTATATCATAACAGTTCAGCCCACTGGTTTCCCTAGAGAGGCATTCTCTTATCTGACCAATCTGGCTTTGCTAAACTATCAAGCAAAGAGGAAAGTCTACCAGAAATCCTTTTAACTGGCATCAACAGGCTGAACCTGTTCTTGAACAGAGAGCAGAAGAGAGTTAGAAGAGAAGGGGAAAGTTGGTATTTGTTCAGAAAGGAAATGTAAAGTAACATAGCTTTTACCCAAGGAAAAAGATATCCTACTGGATAGTAGAGGACATTATATAATCTTACAGATAAATTAAGGCCTTAAGGTGATCCTAAGAATGCAGCTGGCTTTAAATGGCTTTTGAAACTGACTTGCTGCTTGTTATCCATAAAATTACTTTCCCTTTTTCTGTCACTTCTTTAAAAAAAAAGTTAACTGTGGCCATTTCTTCTGAAAGGAAAAAGGGGCTGCATAGAGGTGGTGGGAGTGATGTCACCCTCCTTCCTTGCTGCCCTCTGCAGATTCTCCGAAAAATATGTGCAGAAACAGTGCAGGATCCGTTAACAATAAGATGAGGTTGTTTGCCAGGAAAGAGAGCTGAAGAAATTAGTATTTCCAAAAGGGTTTAGTAATCCCATGTATTTATCTCATAGGGATTTTTTTTTCTGTAAAGAACTCCTAAATTATTGATATGCTGTTCTCCCTTCTATGAAATGCTTCCTTATTTCACTTTATTTTCTTGTATACTAATGAAACAAATAAAAAAATCAAATATCTGAAGTGTTTTTTGTGTCATTTGTTTTGTATACTCCTTATTCCTCTTGCTTCTATGATTCAACATTGCTCCAAATGATCTACGTGCTGCTCCACTTTATCCTCCCATCCCACGTCGCCTGAGCATAATTAATCATGTCGGTGACATGAACGAGGTTTGTGTGTATGGGGGGGGGTTGTTTCTAAATTTCCACAAAAAAACATCCTCTCCTTTCCAAGAATGCCTATTCGGCTGCTCTTACCATGAAGATACCGTCTGAATTGTTTGAAGTTTGCTTCCCTGTAGTTTCCATTCTTTGGTTCTCTTCCTGATTTTTGAAGCAGGGAAAGAACAAATTTGCTTCATCCCTCAGATCAGAACCTCGTAGCCGAATATAAACATACTTTACCAATATAAAGGAAAGGCTCTGTGTATCAATAATATTACTTTTCATTGACCACCAGAGGGCGAGAGAATGACACAGGATAAATAGAAGTAAGGTTTCTGGGTATTGAGAGAATTATAAAAATGAACAGGATTTATTACAATATTTATTTAGAATTTATTTATTACATTATAATAAATTCTCAGGCAATTAGAAAACATACTGCACATGACCAGAAGGGCTTTGTTTAAAAAAATTGATTAAAAAAGTAGGTATTTGTTTTCCTCTCAGTGTAAGCACGGGTAGGAAGAAGCTCCTGTTGGAAGAAGTATTTCTAAGATTATTTGCCATTGGGAGAATGGCAAATAGACACAATTTCTAAAGTGATATTTTTATTTGAAGTCTAGATTCTAAAGCCCAAAATGGAATTAATAATACTAAATCTGAATGTGTGAATATTATAAATAGACATTTTGGGCTTTGTTGGACTTAATGATGGAAGGCACATGAAAATAAATGGTTACTTTGGATTTTCCCAAAATTATACATCCAGTGGTATCTTCATGGTACATATACCTTGAAGGCTCATTAATAGATAGATTTAAAAAAAAACCCTTTAGACAGACAAAGAATGTATTTTGTTAAGCACTTTGGATAATTTTGCAATGGTTTGTTTTGTAACTAGAAGCAACATATATAAATATTAGAGCTCTACAAAAGCACCTGAGAAGGGTGCCTCCTCCTTCAAAAGAGCAATATCTTTGGAGGCTGTTTTCCTCAGTTGTCTGAACACAGATTTGCGGAGCATTTGTACATGTACATATGCTCACAGAAGCAGCCAAGGAAAATGTTTTGAAGCAGATCAACAAGTTTTTCAAACACTTTCTTCCTTCACTTGCGTGAACACACTTTGCAAAGCACCCTTTCAAAAGCATTGCACAACCTCAGTAAATCCCAATTTGAATATCAAATCTGAAACTTTGCTTTCTAGGAAAAGCCACAATTGACCTTTAAGGTATCTTTCTTGGAAAAGCAAGTAAGTAGTCAGTCCTAAGAGGCAATTCTGAAAGTTCCCTCACCACTTCAGTGATCATTGGGAAGAGAAGATTTTCTTATAGATCAGCTTATGCTAATAGCTATTGTAGTTAATAGAAAACTCAGAGGAGAATCTTGTTGTGAAGGGATGTGAAATATTCCTTAAGACTCTTTATTGAAAGGAGTGCTTTTAAACTTCCTTTAGTGATGAAGCAGTGAGGTGGTCAAATGTTTGATAAGACAAAATAAACAGAGATGATGGAAAGCCCAAAGAGATCTGTCTAAATTAGGAATGTATATATGTATATATGACTGAATGTATTAGACCAGTGATGGCAAACCTATGGCACGCATGCCAGAGGCAGCACCCAGAGCTCTCTCTGTGGGCATGCGAGCCATTCCCCGAAGATGGCAACCGTCCCTCTTCAACCAGCTGCCCGCTAACTTACTGAGGTCCCATGTGGCATGGCTAGTTTTCTTCCCCCCTGTCCCTCCTGGCCTCGCATGCTCTCCTTTTCCCGGGCACAACCCACTGCATCACCTCCTCAGCTGTCAGCTGGCCGGCCAGTTCAGAGGCAACTTCTCTGAACTGCTGGCGGCAGGCTGCACCAGTCGAGGGGCTGGCAGCCTGTGGCTGCTGACGGACAGTGTTGGCTACCATGTGCTTGCTGTCCTCTGTGTGTGGGGGCCGATGATGTCAGGCAGCAGTTGCCCCAGCCCCTGCCTTGCCTTGCCCTGCAACAATGGCACCCCGGCCCTGCCTCACCTTACTCTGCAGGACGAGCCTTCTACCCACTGCCCCACCTGCCAGAGACCACCTGATCTCCCCCAACCCTGCCTGGCCCCCACAGGCATCCCTCCTGAGCAACATAGAGGTGACCATGCCCACCTTGGCTACACCCACCCAGTCTGTCATGACTACAGCCACACTCACTCAGTGGGCCACGCCCACCTGGCACCCAGCAATAAATAAGTGGGTTTTGGGTTGCAGTTTGGGCACTCGGTCTCTAAAAGGTTCTCCATCACTGTATTAGACTGTCATATATAAAAAGAGTCAATTTTCTTAGTGGTGAAGGCAGCAGGCTAGAAAGCAGGAGACAATGATTCAACAATGACTCAATGATTCAAAGGTAAGAATGAAAGGTTGGTCTCCTTCAAGTAAGCTCAACTCCAAGTTATGTTATGGACATTAGGACACAAAGGAATTAATGATACACATTATGTTAGAAATTGAATGGGATGACCAGGTAAGAAATTTGTGGGGTTTGTTCCATGATGGATAGTATTAGGAAATAAATCAAGAATTGTGGTAGCCATATCTTTATACCAAGCTATCGTACAATCAATCTCTTGCAGAATTCTCATCAATATATTTCCAAAACAGCTGGAAAAGTGCATAAGTGAGCAACCAAAATAGCTAAGACATTAGAACTACTATTCTACTTCACTGTGACAAAAGGTTAAGGATTTAACTAGAATGTGATCCATCTAATGAAATAGAATAGTGGGAGCTTCCTGAAAGAAGAGAATTGTAACTGAAATTGAGACATACAATCACCACTGTTTGTAAGGCAACCAAAAAGGAATGTAAAGGGGGATTAGACTTACATTATGGCAATGAATGTTAATTGCGATGACTATATATTGTGGAAATCATATTCAGAAAGGTACTTTATTTGTGAGCTTTCTCTGGATTATTACAAGAAGGGAGCTTCTAAAATAAAAAATGGCAAAAGAAGAACAAATTGGGAAGTCTTCTTTGCTTGTCCTTCAATTTATGCTCAATATTTTTTATTTATTTTTTTTAAAAAGCAAAACTGAAAGAAGCATTGCAAAATTTCATGTAATTTGGGCTTAAAATTCTGGAGGCACATAATTAATCTCAGATAAATATATCAAGGGAATGTATTTAACTGCTTATGGAGATTAAATTCAATAGTTAGAAGGGAGAAGAGACTGAAAAGTTTCCTGAAACAATTCTCTTTGGAATTGCCTAACTCAAAGAAAGTGAAAATATAATTTACTGTGACCATTGACTACTAAAATATGAAATGAAAAAAGGTATGTAGCAATTTCCTCTCAAAAGATTATAAAGAATGGACAAATTTAGACATCATGTACATTCCATATTGGTATCCACAATACAGAATTTGCTCTTCGGTTCTAGACTTGGTACTATAATGCCAACACTGCATAACATCAAAAAACTTTGAGTTGTACTCAGAAGATTTACATTTTCCACCCCTTTAAGACATCACAGAAGTTAAATTCAGCTTCATATAAGCCAGGGGTTCTCAACCTTGGCAACTTTAAGACTTGTGGACTTCAACTCCCAGAATTCCTCAGCCAGCTGCTGGCTGAGGAATTCTGGGAGTTGAAGTCCACAAGTCTTAAAGTTGCCAAGGTTGAGAACCCCTGAATAAGCTAAGACTGTGCCCCAGTGGCAAGAGGCTGTTGAAATTACAGCTCATATCTTACTATCCTTTACTTTCTATAAGAACTCACAGACTCATCTCCTAACACCTCACCTGATAAAATACCCAGAAAACACCAATCTTTTTAATGTACAATTGCTGTTATTGGATTAGTCCGTTGCAGTCACTTTGAATGTAGCTACATTTTGTTAAACTGTCTGCAATTTTAGGCAGACTTTAACAATCTACTGACAATCTACCACTAATTGTTAAATATTATCTTGTCTTTATTTTATTTTTTTAATGCTTCTTATTTGTCTTCACATTTGGTCTTATTTGTAATGCTGGATTGCAACTGTAATTGCTGCACATAAATCAGAGTTGGAAGGAAACTGAGCTAAAAAAATGGAGAAGGTGATGAAAGACCTGAAAATATAACTAAGTGCTTTAGACAAGGAATGGACATTAAAATGCAGAATTAAAATTCAAAATTATACTCATTGCTGTATTGATCGCTAGGTTTATGGATGCTAAGATGAATCTGAACAAGGAACAAGACTTATACAGGTTTCTTTCTGAATATACTGTACATATAACTGTACAGTACATGTACATGTACTGTACTGAATGTACTGTACCTGTGTTTATATAAAACACATGCTTATATTAAAACTGTATCAAAATGTTCTTAGGATGCTTAAAAACACCAAGTAAGAATGTGACCTGCATTCTTTGTAGGAGGAATCTGATCTGAAAATACAGCCAGATTAGCCTGTAATCCTGCCCGTATTCAGTTGGAAGTTAACCTCATTTATTTGCAGGGAGATGAATTACAACGTACATGGATTTAGATATAATGATAGATGGATAATCAGGTGAAAATGAGGCATATTCAGGAATTCCACAGTACAGATTCTACAGAATGTAAACAATCTTAGTAGATTACTGTTAAGAAATTTATAGGAATAAAATAGTCTCCATTCGGAATTGGATAATTTGTCACTGTGGTCTATCCAAATTAGTAAATTCTCAGGTGTACCTTCAGTGGTAACTACATAATTTTCTTCCAAAATGAACAAGGAGTCTAAAAGGAAAGTAATGTATTATTTCTCTGATAGTCTACAACAGTGATGGCGAACTTTTTAGAGACTGAGTACCCAAACTGCAACCCAAAACCCACTTCTGTATCGTCGAGTGCCGGGTGGGTGTGGCCAATTGGGTGAGTGTGGCCCATTGGGTAGGCGTGGCTGTGGTGGTAACAGCAGACTAGGTGGGACTAAAAAGTTCAATCAATCAATTCCAACTTTGCAAGATCTTTTTTTTTCCATTGAGACGATACATACCAATCCAAAAGGGGCAGTTTTTGCAGTGCAATAGTGCCATACTGCTTTTGTTGCTTTGATGAAAGTAGCAGGAACCTTTGAACATTCATGTTGGACCGGTTGGAAATTCTGCCCCTGAAACCAAGGGTATCAATGGCCATATCTAAATTGGCTTTAAGTATGAAATAACCAACTGGCCCATCTACTCTTCCCCAATCTTCTTAGAGGTCCTTTCCCATGTCTCCTTAGCCACCATGGCCTTGGTTCCAAGATTGGTACATACCTGCCTGCTCCCCATCCTTCCCATCCCTTTCCTTTCCTTGTCTCCCCTTGGGTATCATGCACCACCACTTTCCTGGCCCAGTTACTACCCACAACACAAAAACTGCAGGTTTTAGACAAGGCCCAGACAACTACCTGGTTATTCTATGAACACAGCATTTGTCTGTGAGACATTTTGCCCATCTATACTACTATTCATACGCTTACTTGAAATAAGTTTTCATTATTTATGGATAAAACTTGAAATTGCTAAATTCATTTGCTTTGTCAGACACATCTATTCTAACTTGAGATCTGAATCATACTGCATCATACAATCCTTGCTGCATCATATAGTCTATTAGACATTTGCTGCAAATTAGTTGTGTTCTTAGCCTACAGAGTGCAGTACATAAATATTGATATCTGTAGCTAGCTCATTTCTAACATTACCACACAAACATGCTCTTCAATCTACACTAGCAGTGTCAATATTTTTAGTATTATCAGAGCATTTATTATTTCCTCTCAGGTTCTTTCCAAGATGCTAACATTTGCAGCATTTGTTCCAGTTCTGATCTTCAACATATTAATATCTTTCCCATTTGGATCTATAAAAATATTTATTTTGGCATATTCTTTCTCACTTTACTCAAATAACTTCATCACTTTTATTTTTAATTTGATTACTCTGCTGGAGACTATTTATCCCTTTCCACACAGTTCAAAAACAGTAGTTTTTTTAAATAAATTTTTTATTAAGTATATATTTGTAAATGTAAACAAAGGAAAAATTCAAGTTGAATGCTACTCAACTTAATACAATCATTTTGAACTTGTAAACATTCTTCACTCGGTATATCAAGATTTAACTATAAGCAAGATACATTTTCTTTGTTAAAACAGTAGTTTTTTTAAAATTCCTATCAATTCCACTCAGCATTTTCTTGACTTCTTTGAAAATTAACTATTCATTCTGCAGTTTAACTATATGCCTTGCAACATCTTTATATTTTTCATCAATCACTTTTCACATGCATTTTTTCCCTCACACAATCTGCCACATTTCACTTTTCAATCAAGCATCCTTTTTCCCCCTCCTTTCAATTCTCCAGAATGCAGGAAAGAAATTATGTAAAGGGATTTGTGGTTCTCTCTGCTTATCTCCCTGTCTGTCTGCCCATCTGTCTGTGTATCCATTATCTGGCTCATCTCCAAAACCAGAAGGAAATCAGACCAATCGCTTTGGGAGGGGCGGTGAGCACGGCAAAGAAAAGCTGGCAAAAAAAAAAAAAGATTTTCAAACCTTTCCATTTTTTTAATACAAAAAATAGTGAGATCCATCTGGGCATTGAGGATAAAAACCAGGAAAATCTTCCCAATGCCTTTCTATGGGACAAGCAACAGAACAGCACTGTGCCTTGGCATACTGCCAGCGCCTCGATTCTCAAGCCTTCTTCGTTCACACTCACAGGGCCCAGAACTGGTCTGATATTCCAGAGACATTGTTTTGTGTGCTTTCCCTCCCTTATTGATATGTCCCATTTGGTTAACTGCACACATTTCTGCGGTCCTTGGTAACACAATTCTTTTCACTCCAAGCATCTTCCATTTTTTTTCCTTACAGCCATTTTCAATGAATTCGGCACTGGGAGATTAATTTATCATCTAATACCTTTTCCAAGCAGGATGTGCACTGTCTCTTCCAGCAATTATTTTACGTTCATTTCTTCCCTTTCTTTCCATAAGCTTCTTTTTTTTCACAGATCAACTCATGGAGTTATCAAATAATAGCCTGTCCCACATTCAGAACCTATCATCTGTCTTTATATTCTTCGCAAATTTTTTCCATCTTTCATCATAAACAATTGAATCAATTGTGGCTTCAGATTTATGTTCCTTCCTTTTCTGTTTGTTTGCATGATCGTAAATGTTTAAGCCATGTAATCAAAACAAGCAACCTTTGCCTAAGCAAATATCCACCAAAAACCTATTTCTGGATTTCTGAATAGTCTACAATAACCACCTTTTTTTGTGTTCTTTCGTCTCTCTCCAACCAATCTGTCCACTGCACCTAACAGAATAATTTTTCTGTAATATTTATTCAAAATGTTACAGTCCACATACACACATTCATTCTTGGTTTTTCCATTATGACAATTCATTGGAACACAACATCTACCTATTTCAATACTCACAACAACCATGATGATCCTATTCATACTTTCTCAGATACCCATTAGTCCCATCATTCATAAATAGTCCTTTATTCATCTGCTACACTACGTAGGATTACACCATTTTTATTCAGATTTATAAAATACATGTTATTTTTCTTAGTTCCATAATGCACAGCGTATCTACTTTTTACTACTTATATCTCTTCTATTCTTAAATGCAATTTTTCAAATACTATGGTAATCACTAGATAGGACCATATATATAGACTTCTGCTGCTGTTACGGCTTTGGGCAATCACATTATACAAAGAATATGTAGTTATGGGTAGCAACATTAGTCATATCTGAAATCACAAACAACAACCTGTTGCCAATGGTAAGGACAATATTATTCATCTTAGATATATTTGGTCCAATAGGCCACAAGGACAGCCAAAATCTTAATTTTGTTTTAAGCATATTCAGACTATTCAATGGAGAACTATTACATATTTATTGGGAACCGTATCCATTTCTCCACAGCTGAAACTAAACAAAGCAGGACTGCAGTGGTTTTGTGAGAATATCTATGATCTCAAAACCCCAAATATATCCAGTGGCCCAGCACAATTGATTAGTGCTGGGTGAAATGGTTAATTATATTATTTGAGGGCCCAGGACACATTTAACTGAATCACAGATTGAAAGTTTAAAATGGTTTATTTTTAAGTACCTTTTAGTGAAGGTACCTATCAGAAACAGGCTACCACTTAAATAGCTTATTTCTTTGTTCTCTGCCAAGGAGTTATTAGCAGTTAATGCCATTTTTCTTGTATTTTAAAAAAAAGAAAATAAAAGAAATGCAATTCTAACAAGTGTAGCTTAAGGGTTGCTATCTAATTCAAGAGCAAATGGTGTGAAATAGAAAAGCAAGTGTTCTGTTCCACTCAACAAAAATAACAAAAAATTTAGTGAAGCTAATTCCATATTGAAAAGCTGGTGTGCTTTGTTCTTTTATTTTTAAACTCAGATGTAATCCATTTTGTTTTTACCCAGAAGAAAGCATAGACACCTGAGAATTAGTCTGTCTAATTAGCAAAGTACAATAAATGATCTATACTGTATAGCAGAGGTCCCCATCTTTGCAACTTGGCGGCCCAGCTGAGGAGAGAGAGGGGCACCGGACCGTGTGCATGCATGCAGACACATCGGACAGCTCCACTCACGCCTTTGAGGCTTCTTCAGGTTTCTCTCTGCCAAAAGCTTTTTCAAAGGCCTGAAGCAGCGTGAGATCACTCCCCCAAAGACTTCTTCACTCACCAAGGCTGCGCTCCAAAAGCGGGTTTGGTGTCCTGCACAAGCAGCTTTGGTGAGTCAGCGAAGCTGAGCAGGGCACTCTCATCCCACTCAGCCTTTGCTCTCACCACTCCACTTTTGGAGCATTAGGAGCAGGTAGCTTTGTGGCCTGGCTGGGAGGGAAGGGGAGAACCAGGCCGTGCAAGCAGTGGGCCAGCATGCATGAGTGTGTGTGCAACTCCACTGAAGCAAGAGAGAAGAGAAGCCTTTGGGGCACCATTCATGGGAGTGTGCACACTAGCCCGCCTTTCACATGGCCCGGTTCCAAATAGGCCATGGTCTGGTAGTGGGCAGCAGCCTGAGTATGTTTTTTTTTTCCCCTGAAGGAATAAGCAGGAAGATAGTGGCATTGATCCTCTATGGTATCCTTTTTGTCTTCACCAAGTTTATCTGAATAAAAATGCTGCTCCTTTTGAGGGGTATTACTACAACAAAAGCTTTAAAATGGTATTAAAACCTGAAGGGACCGTCCAAAACTAAACATTTCTGGCCTCTGAAATAGTATTGCTTTGTAGTCTCAAGTCTTCCACAAGGCCTTGGAGATGACAGGATCTTTGTTTGAATGAGAAGATGTGGCAGTGTCCTCTGGCCCTGGAAAGTGGATGTGAGAAACCTTTTCCAGAGAATTTCTGATCTGAGTTTCTGCTGTGTCAAAGGATTTTTTTAAAAAATCACCTGTGAGTCATACTTAGATAAAGACAAAACTTGGGGAACTAAAACATTATCCAGAGTAATATATGGGTGGCAACTTTTAATACAGGTAGTCCTCAACTTAAAACAATTAATTTAGAGACCGTTCAAAGTTACAATGGCACTAAAAAAAAAGTCTTATGACCATTTTTCACGCTTATGACCATTGCAGCATCCCCATGGTCATATGATTTACATTTGGAAGCTTGACAACTGATTCCCAGACATGTCCTGGGGGTCACGTGATCACCTTTTGTGACCTTCTGACAAGCAAAGTCAAGGGGGAAGCCAGATTCACTTAACAACCGTGTTACTAATTTAAGAACTGCAGTGATTCACTTAACAAATGTGGCGAGAAAAGTCATAAATTGGGGCAAAACTCACTTAACAAATTTCTCACTTAGCAACATAAATGTTTGGGGGTCAATTGTGGTCATAAGTTGAGGACTACCTGTAATTAACTCCAAGCCCTGGAATAATAAACAAAGTATCAACAATTAATGTCTATGGAGATTCTCAGTCATCCAGGTCATGGTCATCCCAAAGGTGCTTTTTCAAGAGGCAACTCTTAAAAAAGCACCTTTGGGAATATCAACAATTAACAGATGAATATTTCTTTGGTGATTCAAAGAATTCAGGCACAGGCTTAGTAAATATGATGCCATATGCATAACTGAGATTGAGATGTTTTCACACTGGGTGTTGACACAAGGGAGCATCTGTCTTAGATGGGAACAGCAGTCAACCACGGAAGCAACCTCACCTATTTCCCTTTGCCTTAGAAACTATCCATTTTCCTTGCATTGTTGAAATGTGGACTCAGCGGCACCATTTCTTCACCACCTCAAGACCCACTAACCACAAGAGGGCAGTTGGGTGTTGATAGAGAATTATGGATATATTCTGTCTCATTTCTTTATCTATGACTCTGCCTGATCTTTGATTAGATTGCTGATCTTGGTTACTTCTTTCTGTTTTTGTTCCTACGCAGATGCCCCTGACAGGATACAGATAGCTAAGTGCTGGAGTTTATGATAGGGATGCTCACACATATCCCCATAATAAGATATGATAGAGATAGATAACTTTTATTGTCATTTTTTTTACTGTGGGCACAACGGCACACATCAAAAATGAAATTTAGTTGCCCGCTCTCAAAGTGAACACATACATGACACACACTTAAACATACTATGTACAACATATGTATAGACCCGCACCCCTACATATACATAACAAATAAATATTAAACACTGTCCATCTTGAATATATGTCGGAAGGAGGAAGCTTGAGAGTTCACAAGGTTAATGCTGTATGGAATGAAACTATGGCTGAATCTGGATGTTCTGCTTCGGATACCACGAAGCCTCCTCCCAGAAGGTAACAAGCAAAAGAGGATTTGTAGTGTCCCAGATAATCTTATGGACCCTGCTCAAGCAATGACCCTGCTCGACAATGTTTCAACTTCCAAGATATGTGAAGTATGATTGGTTCCAATGAGGCAATTGTAGGCATACAGTTGTTCCTCTAAACGTATGTATGTATCCTTAAGGTTCTTTAATACAAGGAATCAACAAAGTAACAATGGCCTAATAAAGAAAAGTCATACTGATTTCTTGAAATCCAGAAAATCTAAACTATACAAAGCAAAATATCATATTGTATATAAAGGAGAGATACATTTCAACCATCCATATTTATTATTTGCCTCTAAACAGAGACTCGTATACACGGAATAATTCCTTAATGTAATTGAGGTATTGTTCCTTAACCTTTAATTAAAGTGTTTTCTAAGTTTCTTTGCTGCAATGCTTTCTGTGTTGGAATTCTCTGGAGACTATCATCAGACACATCAGCTGAAGTCTGTGGATAGTGGATGTCACAACCACACCCATTGACCTCCTCATCTATCCATAAGCCACAGGTCAAGACCCTGGATAGGCTTAATATTGCAAGCACAAAAAATCAAGGCCAACGCCCAGCAGCCTTTACGAGATATCAGCTTTCTTTCCTGCCTCCTTTCCTTTATCAGCTTTATTCAAAAAATAGCTATACTGTACTGTATACAATAAATTTTTCTTGTAATGGAATCACGGATGGGAGGGAGGGGAAAAGTCCATTGAAGAGGAAGAATTTATATCATTTTCCTGACGATATAATGGTGTAAAGCAGGGGTGTCAAACTATCAGCCTGCGGGCCAGTTTCATCATACCAAAGCCGTGCCCACCCCATTGCCGGCAATGCAAAAAGAGTCACGATACGTTGCGACACGTGACGTGGCGAGTTTGACACCCATGGTGTAAAGTATTACTGTATTCATTTCTGTTTACATAATTTATGCAAATGATGCAGATAGATACCTGTGATGTAATATGGATCATGACATCATCAACATCTTCCTACTGTTATTCCCTCAGGTGCAGGGTATACTTTTCAAATTAACAAACTTCATCTTGCACGATCAAACACAGCATCTGGGTCATGTCTGCATTTTGTTGGATATGGCTGTAAGTACTATGTTTCCCTGAAAATAAGACTGGGTCTTATATTAATTTTTGCTCCAAAAAGACACATTAGGGCTTATTTTCCTGTTAGGCCTTATTTTCAGGGAAATATGGTACTAAATACATCCATCTGGCTGACAATCTTAACTGGGGCTTATTTTGGGGAGAGGACTTATATTATGAGCTTCCTGAAAAATCATGCTAGGGCTTATTTTCTGGTTGGGCCTTATTTTCAGGGAAACCCGGCATATTGGTTGCGGCAAAAAACCTAATCAACCAGTTTGGTCTGTGTTCAGCTCAGCACCAACCTGACCAGTGGGCAGTATCCAGCAGCACCACTAGGAGGAGTAGACCTCACCACCTGCATCATGATTTCACTACTGAATATAACTCGCAGTTGAAACTGGATTTAATGTATGTACAATCTGTGTGGTCTCAGAAAACATTGTTTCACTGTGATTGAACCACACTGGTGCAGTGCTTAGAATGCAGTATTATAGGCTAATTCTGCCCACTGCCAGGAGTTCAATCCTGATTGGCTCAAGGTTGACACAGCCTTCTATCCTTCTGAGG
The DNA here is from genome assembly GCA_034064705.1 of Bothrops alternatus. Lineage (NCBI taxonomy): Eukaryota > Metazoa > Chordata > Lepidosauria > Squamata > Viperidae > Bothrops > Bothrops alternatus. The sequence goes on from JARGCV010000077.1 coordinate 5,001,438, forward strand.
TCGGTAAAATGAGAGCCCAAATTGTTGGGGGCAATATGGTGACTCTGTAAACCTTTCAGAGAATGCTATAAAGCATTAAGGGTCTTTATATAAGTCTAAATGCTATTGCTATTGGATGAACTGGCATCTGATTTTATTTTCTCTGCCTCTTCGTGCTGCTTTTTCTATTTATGGATTGGGAACATAAGGTTGTTTTTAAGGGATGGCTTTATTTTTATTTTTTATAGGGTAATATGGGATACTTTTGAGGGAATGAAGAATAAAGGTTAAAAAAACTTTAAATAAACAAAAAACTCTACAACAATGGCAAAGTACATGTTGCAGCTATTTCTATTTATTAGAATCCATATTTGTCAAGATTTGCCCTCAATTTATCCTTGCCTATGGAAAAATGATGTAGCAAAGTTATGTAGGTCTGAACTGCTAATGTTGACATTCTTCAAAACCCAGTACCTGCTGAGGTCTTTATAAAGCTTTGGGGACATATTAGATAACGGGCATCAAACTCGCCATGTCACGTGACGTGTTGCAACGTATTGCAACTTTTTTCACATTGCTGGAGCTGGGGTAGACACAGACTCTGCATGATGCAACTGGCCCATGGGCCGGCAATTTGATACCCCTGTGTTTTTCTTTTTAAATGCCTTCCTGAGCAACTTTTAAATTAATGGAAAAACTGGCTGCTTCATAGCCACACATTTGAAAAGACCCTGAAACAATAGTACAATTCATAAAACAGTAAAATTACTACAATTTTTCCTTAATATGTGTTGCATCCATAAAGAAAATATAGGAAATGTATATTTCTGTAATCCAGGATAGCCAGTAGACTGATCGAAAATTTTGAAAGTTTTGTTGTAAGCAAAAGGATTCTATGGTGGGTCTTATCCAAGCATTCATTTACTAGATAGCGAACAGTTAAGCTGTTTCAGTACTGTAACTCTTCTAGTGGCCCTCACCCAATGCTCTGTCTAATCCCACTTTCCCTCTGCTATTTTTCCACAAAGCACAGGACTTCCACCATTTTCTAAAAATATGTGTGGGCTCTATCTGGATGCCAGTTTCTTGGAAATAATGACAGTGTGAGGGGCTTGGCAGTTTCTCACTGGTTTCTTTTTAATTAAAAGAATCTTGGGGAGGGGGTTAGCTAATGCAATGAACATGAAACATGCAGAGGAGTCTGTGGGCATATTGAACTCATGTCCCAGAGCCCATTAACTGTGACCACAGAACAAATATATTGTCACAGCCCACTTCATATAATCTGTGCATCAAGTATTCATATAAGTGTACATAAACAACGTGTCTGCTTTGCACAGTCTAATTTTGCGCTCTCTAAAAGAAAGGAGATCCATGGTAGTCTCAGTCTACCAACCTTCCCTAAGAATGAATTCGACCATAGAATTGCTGTTATTTCTTCACAGGAATAAGTTCCAGGGCTATAGCACAGAAAAATATTTGTATGCTCTTCAGCTGAAAGCTTTAATTTCTCAGGGACATATCTGGCTAATTAATTAAGTCTCTGAGGGAAATGATCAGGAATAAATTACTTGACAACTCTTTATGCATCTGGAGCTTCCTGCTGAAGTTACTGGCTTCCAATGAACTGCATTTATCACTCCTGGTTTTTTTTTTAAACCCTCCAGGTTTAAGTGAGCAAAAAAGCAATATCTTCCTATCAAAAATGTTGCAGTAGAAAATTTATCTGAGATTGATGTATAAAGGACAGTTGGTGTTCTGTTAGTCAACTTTTTTACCAGAAGACTTCATTTTTCATAATCCTGAGTAGTGGGATGAAAAGTCAATAGATCTGGAATGTTCCTTGTTGGGGAAAGCTATATAAAACCATAATATACGCAAGACAAGTGGTTTCCTTTTACTCGATCATCCAATAGCTTCCCAGAGACAGCGTACAAGTTTAATCAATTATTAGTATCGTTATTAATTGTGCAATGAACTGAAATGAAGAGAAAGCCCCTGGGCAATTCTCATATAGGCTTAATTTTGTTGTGAGTTACACAATGACAATAAAAATATTCTATTCTATTCTATTCTATTCATTTTAACTCTTCCCATTGAATAATCAAATATATTTCTCCTTTAGTTCTTTAGGGAAGATTCATCCCTAACTAGGCACACCATGGCTTTCCTTGGTGATTGCATAAGGGTGAGTTCAAGAGCATCTCTTCCATCTTCTTGAGCTATGTACCAGCATCCTGATTCCATCCATTCTGGTAGAGCCTTTTCCTGTTCCTCAAGTCAGTCTTATTTCTGAAGGATTTTAGCAGCTAAGAAATCTGATTTTTTTTCTATCTAACTCAATGGTCTGATCCATGTTTTGAAATACTTCAATTTTGCCTATGTAACTTTAAGAGGAAAAAGTACATGTCACTTATCACCACATGAACAAAATATATGACCAACACTGTTTCAGTACTATCTACTTATCACCTTAGATCTGATTACCAACCTTTTTTTTTTTGTATTTTTGGAATAAAGCCACATAAAGTATGAACAGCAAACAGGGTGAACTAGAAACTCAGGTTAATGAGGGCAGATATGATATTGTTGCCATTACGGAAACATAGTGAGATGAAACCCACACATGGAACACACAGCTAGAGAGATTTAAATTATTTAAAAGAAACAGACCAAATAAAAGAGGATGTGAAGCTGCTCTCTATATAAGAAATAACTACATCTCTACAGAAATAGAGCACAACAATGATAAAAACTGTCTTGAATGCATTTGGGTCAATATAAAACGGGGGGGGATGACATTGCCATAGGTGTATACTATAGACCACCCAACCAAACAGAGGAAATAGATGAACTTTTTGCTAGTCAGCTAACTAAGGTATGTAGGAAGCACATCACAATAGTAATGGGGGACTTTAACTACCCTGACATCAACTGGGAGACAAACTCTGCACCAAGTGGAAGATCAAACAGGTTCCTGGCAAACCTAGCAGACAACTTTGTCTCCCAAAAAGTAGAGAAGGGAACTAGGGGATTAGCCATTTTGGATCTAATTCTCACTAACAGAGATGAAATGATAGAAGGTGTTGAAGCCATAGGAACCCTGGGAGGAAGTGATCATGCAATATTAGAATTCAACATTATGGAAGCACAAGCAATAGAACACAGTCAAACTAGTGTCTTGGACTTCAAGAGAGCTAATTTCAATAAACTTAGAGAGGGCTTGGGAAGGATTCCATGGATGAGAATCCTCAAGGGGAAAACAACTCAAGAAGCTTGGGAAATTTTGAAAAATGAGATAATAAAAACCCAGTCTAGCATAATATCAACAAAGAGGAAAAATAACAGCTCTCAAAAGAAACCAGCATGGCTGCATAAAGAACTCTCTGACAAATTGAAAGATAAAAAGGAGAAGTATAGAAAGTGGAAAGAGGGGCACATAACTAAGTCAGAATATCAGCAAATAGCCCGAGCCTGGAAAGTTGAAGTGAGGAAAGCCAAGGTTCAAAATGAACTAAGGCTTGCGACCAAAGTCAAAAATAACAAAAACAAGAAAAAAGTGAAGGAAATGATTGGTCCACTGGTGGGTGAAAGTGGCAAGAAGGTGACAAGCAACAGGGAGAAAGCAGAACTATTTAACTCGTTTTTGGCATCTGTCTTTACACAAAGGGAAAAAATAGACCAACCTATCAAAAATAGTGCCATAAAAAACAGAATAGAAACACAAGTTAAGATAGGCAAGAAAATGGTAAGTGAGCACCTGTCCAGCCTAGACAAGTTCAAATCGCCAGGACCAGATGGATTACACCCCAAGGTTCTCAAGGAACTGGCAGATGTGATCTCTGAACCATTGAGCTATATTTTTCAAAGATCCTGGATCACAGGGGAACTACCAGAGGACTGGAAAAGAGCTGATGTAGTTCCCATCTTCAAAAAAGGGAAAAAAATGGACCCAGGAAATTAAAGACCTATCAGCCTGACCTCAACACCTGGGAATATTCTGGAAAAGATAATCAAACAACGAATCAGCAAACATCTAGAGGCAAACAAAGTCATTACTAAAAGCCAACATGGGTTTGTCAAAAACAGATCATGCCAGACAAATCTTATTGCATTCTTTGACCAAGTGACAAAATTAGTGGATCAGAGGAATGCTGTGGACATAATTTATTTGGATTTCAGTAAGGCATTTGATAAAGTAGATCACAACCTATTACTTGACAAGATAGAAAAATGTGGGGTAGACAGCATCACCACCAGATGGATCCATAGCTGGCTGACCGGCCATACTCAGTAAGTGGTCCTCAATGGAACCGCATCTACATGGAGGGAAGTGTGTAGTGGGATGCCCCAGGGCTCTGTTTTGGGCCCAGTGCTCTTCAACATCTTCATCAACGATTTGGACGAGGGGATAGATGGGGAACTCATCAACCTTGCAGATGACACCAAGCTGGCAGGAATAGCCAACACTTCAGAAGACAGGCTTAAGATATAGAAGGATCTGGACAGACTTGAACACTGGGCACTATCTAACAAAATGAAATTCAATGGTGAAAAAAGCAAGGTTCTACATTTAGGCAAGAAAAAACAAATGTACAGGTATAGTATAGGGGGTACCTTGCTCAATAGTAGTAACTGTGAGAGGGACCTCAGAGTCCTAGTGGACAATCACCTAAATATGAGCCAGCAGTGTATTGAAGCTGCCAAAAAGGCCAACACAATGTGTTAGGCTGCATTAACAGAGGGAGAGAATCAAGATCACATGAAGTGTTAATACCACTTTACAATACCTTGGTAAGGCCACACTTGGAATACTGCATCCAGTTTTGGTCACCGCAATGTAAAAAAGATGTTGAGACTCTAGAAAGAGTACAGAGAAGAGCAACAAAGATGATTAGGGGACTGGAGGCTAAAGCATATAAGGAACGGTTGCTGGAATTGGGTGTGTCTACTTTAATGAAGAGAAGGACAAGGGGTGACATGATAGCAGTGTTCCAATATCTCAGGGGCTGCCACAAGAAGAGGGAGTCAAGCTATTCTTCAAAGCACCTGAAGGCAGGACAAGAAAATAATCAAGGAGAGAAGCAACCTAGAACTATGGAGAAACTTCCTGACAGTTAGAACAATTAACCAGTGGAACAACCTGCCTCCAGAAGCGGTGAATGCTCCAACACTGGAAGTTTTTAAGAAGAGACTGGACAGACATTTGTCCGAAATTGTATAGGGTTTCCTGCCTGAGCAAGGGGTTGGACTCAATGACCTCCAAGGTCCCTTCCAGCTTTACTACTACTACTACTACTAGTAGTAGTAGTATCAGTAGTATTAGTATTAGTATTATTACTATTATTACTATTATTACTATTATTATTATTATCGGGGCTAAAACAAGTTAGGGATAGGATCAGGATCGAAAGTTTGTTGTTTTTTTTCCTCTGTCAGGCACTTTTTTCTGTCTTTATGACATGTTCTTCATGTTCTCTCTCAAACAATAGCACATTAGGAAGGGAAAATTAACTATTATCTTGCTTGGATATGTGTGGTTAAAAATAGTCTGAATTGCTGTTATCTCTGGGGATAAGAGCTGCATCCTCCTGATTTATACAATGCAACCTTTGCAATAGGCAGATAAGTCATTGTGTAGACTACAGTACCTGGAACCTAAAAACAGCTGTCCCTAGCCCACTGTAGCCAAGACAAGACAGAAAAATTATGTTTGCTTTAAGGGAGAATAGAGAGAAATGCCTTACCCCTGCTCACTCCCATGTATAGAGAGTAAGGGGCTGTTGCAAGCTTCATTTCTCCATGTAATTTAGGATCATGCTTTTTCAGTGTAGCTTTTCTACAGCCATTTTCTACAATGATGTTTTTATAAATGGAGAGTGATATGACACATTTATCCTTGTTTTTTTAAATAAAATCACAGTTATTAATTTCACGAGTGCCCATAGAAAGCTATAACCTGGAAGCAAAATCTAGTGCCTTTCCCAAAGCAATATGATCAGTAGAGCATCAGGCTAGAAACCAGGAGAGTGAGACGTCTACTCCCAGATTAGGCAGGAAAGCCAGCTGGGTGACTATAAGCCAGTCACTCTCTCAGCCCCACTTCCCTCACAGGTTGTTGTTCTGGGAAAAATAGGAGGAGGAATGCGTATTAGGCATGTTTGCCATCTTGGAGTTATTTATAAAAATAATAAAGGTGAGATTTAAAAAAATATTTTTAAAAAAATGAGAAGATATATCTTTGACTACCAAAGAATAGATTTTTAATTCTAACATTTTAATTTTTATATACTGTTTTTATATTTTATATTTTGACATTTTATTGTATACCGTTCAGATGGCACAATGCCTAGAAGTGAGAAGGCTCGCCACACACTCGGGAGGTTGAGAGTTCAATCCTAGGCAGTGACAAATCAGGACACAAAGAGAAAATATCTGCTGCGAAGTCTGTTTAGGTATCAGGGAGGGGATCAGGTCAGTAAATGCTGAGCTCCATTCAGTCACCGTGACTCCACCTCAATAAAAAAAGGATTACAGAGTCATAAAAGCAAAAAGATGTATACCGCTCAGTCCCTCTTTAGGCAGAGAAGCAGCTCAGAAATATGATATATAAATAAATAAATAAATGTAGCTTACAACAACCCATTAGATTACGAAACCTGTATCCATAGAAATTACATAAAAAGGACAATATAATTCAATAGCATTTGCAGGCCATTTGCTCTTTTCATACTGTTGGATGCCCTGTTCTCTACTGACTAGTAATACTGTAGTTACCTTCATTGTCCCTTCTGACCCTCTATACCTCCACATAATACTGTTTTTCAGTATTTTTTTCCTGTATAAGAGAGGAAGATTCATTAAATATGGTACATACTTTTAATGGATTAAAAAAAAATCTGTCTTGGAGCCAAAGGAGCAGAAGATAGCTGAGAAGCACAGAGAGTAAAATGGTAGATATAGTTAAATGTCCAGAAATAATCTGTTTGGGGAACTTATGTACACTTTGTGGCTGTTTCAAGCCAGCTTTTCCCTTTCTGTATTCTGCTCCTGCTCCTCTATCTTAACATTTAGACCAATGGAAAATTATCTGAAAGTGAATGTTTAAATTGCTTGATGAGCTGCACATACACCATTTTTGAGTGATTTTGTTAAAAGTTAAAAAATACACTGCTAACGGGCATTTTCTGATCAGGATGGCATTAAATTTCCCCATATTATTACAGCAGAAGATAAATAGAACCCCACATTTTGGAAAAAAGGGAGGGAGGGAGGGAGGGAGGGAGGGAGGAAGGAAGGAAGGAAGGAAGGAAGGAAGGAAGGAAGGAAGGAAGGAAGGAAGGAAGGAAGGAAGGAAGGAGTAAGCTACAGTTAGAAGCTCAGGGTTTTTTTTCACAAAATGAAAATTCATTTTTCATTCTGGTACAAAACAAAATGTAGAAACTATGACTAAATATTAGTTTATATTGTTAGCTGTAAATATAAAGCTGCTGAAACAGCTCATGAAAAGTTCAGTGTACAAATTGTGAATTCTTGCCTTTATCTTATATTTTCTTTCTTTCTTTTCTTTCTTCTCTTTCTTCTCTTTCTTTCTTTTTTCTCCCTTTTTCTTTCTTTCTTTATTTTTCTTTCTTTCTTTATTTCTCTCTCTTTCCCTCCCTCTCTCGCCTTCCTTCCTTCCTCCCTCTCTCCCTCTCTCTCTGTCTCTCATTTTTTCTTCTTTCTGTTGGTTCTCCATGCTGTTATCATTACTACCATGTATAACAAATTGCAGAACTGTATGTAATAAATTGTGTTTATCATCTATTTGCAGCATTGATTATTTCTGTAGTCATGATATGTGCTTGTCTGCTGTGAGCTATTAAAAAGCAGTGATAGAGGGAGACAGTCAGACTGAAACCACTGTTTCTAAATATATTTTAAAACAAACATTGCATTAAATTTAAATAAAAGCCACAGAGATAGTTTCCAGTAGAAGGATTAGAAACTTTTTCTTCAAAAGTTAAAGCTGAGGATGTCAGACTGAGGAAAAAAAGACCATACTCTTAATGTTCCTAATGGTAGAAGAGGTTATCTCTCCTTTGTGCCTGCAGGTTTATAGATGCCAAGAGGAAGACTGCAACCTATTTCTAGAGAGTTTAGCATGAAGTTAACCTTTTCTCAGAGAATTATTTCCAAGAAATGAGAACAAAAGCAAAACAAGAATCTGACTTTTTTTTTAAAAAGGCTACAGAACCCATAAAAATTTAAACTATATTGAAAACAAAACTAAATTTTCATCCTGTTATCTGAAGTGCCACAGAAGGGATATTTTTATTTACTGTGGCGTTTGTATAATTAAATATAATCTTCTGTACCCATCAACCATTTCTAGTAGGGTTAAATTCTTTAATTTTTTTCTATCATGTCTGTGTTATTTGGAATTTCTGCTAGAATGTTTCTTCAGCATTTTATAAACTTCTAGTAGAATTACTTATGAACCATGGAGTTGAAATATAGGCTCACTTGAATTAATTTGCAACCCTATACCTGAAAGTAAACCCTACTAGAAACAGGATTAATTTTGAATAGATCTGTGAAAGAATTAGTTTCTCTCATGTAGTAACAGTAGACAACTTTATTTGTGTATTTATGTATGTATAGGTATACATTTATGTATAAATAACATTTATTTAATTTATTTTTATTTTTTATGATGAGTTTACCCAGATATAAATCTGGGTATGAAAAACAGTTTATTAAACAATTTAATTATTAAACAATTTAATTGTGTTGTTGTTGTGAGCCGCCCTGAGTCTTGGGAGAAGGGCGGCATACAAATTAAATTAAATTAAATAAATAAAGGGACTGATATGGAGTGTGCTGGAGGCAAATTAAACTGGAAATTACAATAATTTTCCAACATCTAGTACCAGAGAATAAAAAGGTTTGTTATCTCCAACCTCTAAATAACAACCACTTCATTTCTTCTGACTAATAGCTAATATTATTGACATGGGCTAATTTCTTTTTTAATCTAGTGCAATACCAAAAATAAATATATTTTAATTTGCCAATTGTTGTACTTCTCTCAATTTTTTAAATTGAGACTGCCAAGAAATCTATAAGTTTGGTAACATTTGAGGACAAAAATCAAATAAATATCAGCAACCTTTTTTGAAAAGGGAAGGAATTAAGCACTACATGTCTTTTTACTCCAGGAATCCTAGTGACAGCCTGACAGCCTCATGTAGTATGCTAGGAGCTCAACTATTTAAAATCACAGCTTTTCCACCATTCTGTTGTTGGACTTTTGATCATATACACTTTTTAACTTCAAAATCAAGTCAACTTTAACTCCTCCTGAAGAAGAAAGATGAAGAGATCAGAGGATCTTCAAAGCTTGCCTATTGTTCAGCGTACCTTTCTAATAAAACTATTGCTTAGCATATCTTGAATGCTTTACTTATGCTGTGATTCAATCATAATAAAACTTACATAGTAAAAGCCTCCCTTTGTACATAACTGTAAATGCTCTATTTCCTTTTAATGAGTCAATCATTTTAGTTGGTTTTGTGGAGCTGATGTAGCTCTCTTTTTATAGCAGCTTTCTCAGTACTGTACTGGTGTCAGAATCCAACTATATTTCATCTCTAGTTATCGACTATGGAAAATGCCATTTCTGCCCTCTCTGGATTCTGTCATACAATGAAGGGGAAGGGGGGGTGAACAAAGGGATTTTATGGCCCTCACTTCCTTCAGTACAACTTCAAAGGGATTTAATGTGGATACCACCAAAAGGACTAAATCATAACAATAGGGTCATCAGCTTTCATCTACTCCTCTCTGAAGTCTCCCTTCCACTGGCAGTGAGGAAAAAGGGGGTGGAAATGTAACGCCTGGGATTGTTGCTGGAAAGATGGTGGGGTGGGGTGGGGCTGCTGGGGACCCCTTAAAACCTTGAACCATAGGGCTTGGGTCCCAGGTCCTGTCTAGAATGCCTGCAACCATTTTCTCTTAATAAAGGATGCCTGTTGGAAGAAATATTCCAAGAGTTCTGTCTTCTTAAGATGCAAAGTGGGGTGGGTCCTTACATTAGACAGGACCTGCAGAATTAGTCCACCTGGAAGGGAGAACCTTGCTGGGGGACTTTGCAAAAATTACCATGTAGACGGCGGAGCAAGGAAGGGAGAAAACTCCCTGGAAAGGGAGCCGCTGCTCCAACTGAAACCCTGCCAGATGTCGGGATCTGAGAGGTCAGATTCCTCAGGAGAAGAGGTGGTGGAGACACGGGACCACAAACTCAATGGTCAATGGGTGTTGGAAAGAAAGGTGAGTGGGAAAAGAAATCAAGAAAGGTGACCCTGAGATGGGGGGCTAACCAACCAGAATGGAAGCAGGAGATGGAGAAATTCCTGCATGCAAGTGAAGAGGAAGGGAGCTGGGCACTGTACTCAGGCTGGATCCTAGAGAAAGCTATCGACCTGATGAAGAGAACTCTCAGCTCCCTAGGAGAGGAGAATTCTGAGCCCTACGGCCGCCCCAGCTCCTGAAGCTGCAAAGGGAGAGACACCGAGGGGGAAGTGGAACCTGCAGCCTCGGGGACATCTGCTGATCCAGTAGTCCCCACTCCCCACCAACCCACAGATGGCAATCTGGATGGAAGACACTACCACCGACAATGAAGGCACCAGTCCGTTCAAAGACTCCCGCCGCTGTATGTGAAATTCAAGGGGGAGCCAACATGCTTGGGGTTTTTCCTAACCCAAGTCCTCAGCTACATGGAGGAATACGGGTGGGACATCCCCAGCAAAAAAGCTCATATCCGGATCATGCAATCTGCCCTAGATGGGCTGGCGACAGATTGGGTTGTGAACTTGCACAACTCCAATGCCCCAGAGCTCAATAACTTAAACCATTTCATGTCCTCTCTGAGAAGGCAATTTGAGGACCCCCTGGCTGATCGCAAAATCCACGAAGGGATAAAAACGATGAGGCAAGGCAAATGCCCGGTAGCCGAATATACGCAAGAATTCCAGGCCATTGCCAGCAAACTGAACTGGCCGGAAGACATCCTCCTTAGCCATTTCAAAAACGGACTAAATTATGACCTATATGACACTTGCCTGCCCCAAGGGGACCCACAGCAACTTGAGGAATGGTATGTCTTGGCAGAGGAAGCAGTGATTGACATATTGAAGAGGCACCGCTGAGGAAAACAATGGAGCCGGTCACTGCCTGAGTTGACACATGAACCAGTGAAACCATCGGCTACAGCCAAGAAGCAAGTGCGGGAGAGAATGGCATCGGGGTGTAGAATGCTGCTCAAAACCCCCAGCACAACCCAGACAGATCACCAGCCAGCAAATCCAGAAAGTCTCCAGCTAAGCCAAAAGAATCTGCCATGAGAATGATGGAGGCTGTGGAATCCCCCATCTCTGCTCATCGGGGGAAAGAACTCCAGCCTATACCGCAGGGCTGGTGGACACCTCAGATGACAGCTTGGAGGGCGAACCCCTGGTAAGTGGATGCATCACATCCATCCTCAAGACAGTGACTATATTAATTCCCCCCATGCCCGAAGCCATGAAGGTGAAAGCCTTAATAGACTCTGGCTGAACCCGCTGCCTCATTAGCCCGACGCTAGTGGGGAATCTGGGCATTCTGTCGAGGAGACTGGAACAACCAATCTTATTTGGCCAGTTAGATGGGTCCATAGCAGGGGGGTGCCAGCTACCCTAGCCACTTTACCAATACACCTCTCCCTGGGCAAACATGAGGAAGACATAATGTTTGTGGTGACCCCAGGCATGGAATGCCCAGTGATCCTAGGGATGGAATGGTTAAAAAAATGGAACCCCTGGGTGAATTGGAGGACAGCAGAAATCAAATTCCCAAAGGGGGACCCTATGGACTTAAAATCCCAAGGGGGGTTATCAGAATTAAGAACAGAAAAAGCATCCATGGGAGAGGAAAAGGGACTACCAGAAATACCAGAGGAATACAGAGACCTTGCTGAGGTTTTCAGTAAGGAGAGGGTGGATGAGCTCCCCCCCCACCGACCCACAGACTGTGCCATTGAATTCAATCCTGGGGCAAAACTCCCGAAGCCCAGATTATACTCCATGAGCCCAAAGGAGAAGGGGGAAATGGAAAGATTCATAAAGAAAAACATAGAAAGGGGGTTCATTGAGCCAGCCAAGCCTAAAGTGGCTGCCCCGGTCCTCTTTAGAGAGAAGAAGGATGGCTCTTTACGCTTATGCATGGATTATAGGGCCCTGAATACAATCAGTGAAAGCAACCTATACCCTCTGCCCCTCATGAAGGACATGTTGTCACACCTCTCGAAAGGGATTTTTTTTTCTAAACTAGACCTAAGGGAAGCTTACTATCGCGTGAGAATTAAGGAAGGGGATGAATGGAAGACCACATTTAACTGCCCCATGGGGTGCTACCAATTCAAAGTCTTGCCATTTGGATTACAAGGGCCCCCCGCAGTATTTATGCAATTAATCAATGACATTCTAAGGGAGCGCCTATTTAAGGGGGTCCTGGTTTACTTAGACGACATTCTTATCTTCACTGAATCAAAAGAGGAACATGTCAACCTAGTCAGAGAGGTTTTAAAGAAACTGCGAGCCGCACACCTATATGCCAAACTCTCGAAATGCGAATTCCACCAGGAAAGGATAGACTACATAGGTTATCACATATCCCCACAGGGCATTGCAATGGACCCAGAGAAGGTCAGAGCAGTATTAGAATGGGCACCACCCCGCACAAGAAAGCAACTGCAAAGTTTCCTGGGCTTCGCAAACTTTTACTGCCAATTCATCCCCTCATTTGCCAGATAGCCCTGCCCCTCACGAACTTACTAAAAATGAAGGGAGCAGAAGTTGCCTACAATAATGCAGTCCACTCCAGCACAGGTTACACTCCTTTTCAAATAGCCACCAGTCAAAGTTTCAACCCCATGCCAGAATTAACCCCAAACGAACTGGCGATCCCATCACTGAAAGAATGGATGGAACAATTACAAAACACCTGGCCAATAGTTAGAAAAGCACTAGATGAAGCTAGGCAGGCATACAAAGCACAAGCCGATAAAAAAAGGGTTGAGCCTACATCATTCATTATAGGAGAAATGGTGTACTTATTTACAAAATGCCTAAAGTCCCTACAACCCTGTAAAAAACTTGGACCAAAATATATAGAGCCTTTTCCAATTAAAAGAATCATAAACCCAGTAACAGTAGATTTAGAATTACCCAAAAATCTCAAGCAAATACACCCAATTTTTCATTGCAGCTTGCTGAAAAGAAAGCATCAGTCATCGTTACGGCCAAAAATCCCCCCACCACTACCGTGTTTCCCCTAAAGCAAGACAGGGTCACACTTTCTTTTTATCCCCAAAAGCCCCACTATGTCTTACTTTCGGGGTACGGCTTATATTGATTGGAAAACAATTGTCAGTTTTATTTTAAGTATTTTAAGTATATTAAGTATTTTAAGTATTTTAAGTATTTAAGTATTTTAAGCAGGAGGCGGAAGTGGGCAGGAGTAATATGTCTTACTTTCGTGGTACGGCTTATATTAGCCGACCCCCTGAAAACCCCGATACGTCTTACAATCGGGGGTGTCTTACTATCTGGGAAACACGGTACCTCCAATCATGGTGGAGGGCGAACAATATTTTGAAATAAAGGAAATCCTAGACTCTAGGAGATATCATGGAGCGACTCAGTACCTAGTTGCATGGAAACACCTCCCTGCCTCACAAAACGAGTGGGTCCATAAACGTCATGTCAGAGCCCCGAAGCTATTAAAGAAGTTTCACACAGAGTATCCTAACAAGCCTGACTAACTTTTATACCTGTTTTCTTTTCTTTCAGGTGGATCTATCTTATTTTTAAGGGGGCAGGATGTCAGAATCCAATTATATTTCATCTCTAGTTATCGACTATGGAAAACCCCATTTCTTTCCTCTCTGGATTTTGTCATACGATGAAGGGGAAGGGGGATGAACAAAGGGGTTTTATGGCCTTCACTTCCTTCGGTACAACTTCAAAGGGATTGAATGTGGATACCACCAAAAGGACTAAATCATAACAATAGGGTCATCAGCTTTCATCTACTCCTCTCTGAAGTCTCCCTTCCACTGGCAGTGAGGAAAAAGGGGGTGGAAATGTAACGCCTGGGATTGTCACTGGAAAGATTGTGAGGTGGGGTGGGGCTGCTGGGGACCCCTTAAAACCTTGAACCGTAGGGCTTGGGCCCCAGGTTCTGTCTAGAACGCCTGCAACCATTTTCTCTTAATAAAGGATGCCTATTGGAAGAAATATTCCAAGAGTTCTGTCTTCTTAAGATGCAAAGTGGGGTGGGTCCTTACAACTGGATTTGTAAACTACTGATCAAACAGCTGCCCACACAATGCATTATGTTTGTCTTTCTCTTTGAACATTACACATACCAACAAAGAACAGAACAAAAGCAGTAGCTTATTTTTACTGGATAATCCTAAGGATGAAATTAATCTACCTAACAGTCTTGCTTGTAGGTCATTTGTGAGATACCCTACATATTATTGATAGCATGTGTAATTTATTTTTATGTTTCTAATCTGTTCAGTAAAAAAAATGAGCTGGATGAATTACAAGCTAGAAGAATGTAATGTTATGCCAACATTGGAGTGAAGATTTTAATAAAAGGAAAGAGTTAAAGTCTAAAATGTCTAACAGAGGAGAAATGCCTGCTGATGGACAACTATCAGGATGGGTACCAGGCAAGTCATTCCAGAAATGAGAAAAAGATCTGTATCTCTAATGTTGACTGATGATTAGACACATGTACAGTATGTATTTTCAACCATAATTGTATAGGTAGTTGTACATTCATCCTTAGCCAGGATGAGAGATACAGGCAGTTGTGGGATTCAAATATGCGAACAATTGGTTCTCTGTGTGGATGCCACTTCCGGAAGTCCATTCTGGGCATGGGCAACAAAAAAAATAAGCTACCGGTTTTGCCGAAGTGGTGCAAACTGGCTGAATCCCACCACTGAATACAGGCCTTTGCCTACAAGTCAGCATCAGCTGAGCTAAGGCCAAGAAGCCAAGAAGGTAGCCTACTAACACTGATAAATATACAAGTTGATATGGATGGTGGAAAACAGAGCAGCTTAAATCCCGATTAGGTGAAAGCATTTTAAACTCTGTTTGCTTCAAAGGGATTAGCATCCCTTTTCCTCCCCAATGCTTATTCAGAGATAAATCCCTCTGATTTTAATAAGAGGATTGTAGCCCAAAGCATACATTCTAATATTTTGACCTAAGTGGTTTATGGATTCGGCTGTCATTTTTCATCTAAACAGAATGTCATCTTTTTATTCTCTGTGTGTCTTGTATATGTGATAACTTAGATCTGGATGAAAATTTAGTCTGATGATGGACCAAATCAAATTGTGCTTCGTTTTGCAAAGTTCCTCGTTGCTTGTAGAGACTCTCTAGGTACCAGAATAGCACCAGAATACATTGAACAGTTTTGGTACAGAATACAGAATAATAGACTGAGAAGGGGCCTTGTACGTCTTGTAGTCCAACCATCTGCTCAAGCAAGAAATCGTATATCATTTCAGACAAATGGTTGTCCAATCTCTTCTTAAAAGCCTCCAATGATGAGGTATCCACAATTTCTGAAGGCAAGCCATTACACTGGTTAATTGTTATTAGTCCTAGGTTGTTTTCTCCTTGATTAGTTTCCATCCATTGTTTCTTGGATCCATTGTTTCATTGATCCTGGACTTATATTACAGATTATAGATGCAGGAAAGAAACACCATAGTGATTGAGGAACGCTTGTGAATACTTGTGAACTGATCTGCTGCTTGATCTACGATGGTCATCAGATCACAACCATCAATTGAACAAGAGGTGAGAGATGATGTTCAGCAGCTCATTGCCCCAACCTGATTATAAGAACTGGAAAGTGGAGTTTTTCATAGCAATGACATAAATCCTATCATTTAGCAATCTCTTCCAAACTAGGGACAATTAAAGGGAGAGAAGGAGGAGGTATAGATTTTGCTTACCCCAAAAGCATACTGAATGGAAATTGTGGTTTCCATGCAAGACCTGTGATGCCATCAGATGCACTCTTTGCTGAAAGGATTTGTAAATACGGAGAATTCAAATTCCAAATTCGAACATTCACCATGGAACTTTAAAAAAGTGATATCCCCAAAGTACTTTTACAGCACAATCCTATGACTGAAACAGGTTCTACAGCAGCGGTTCTCAACCTTTTTCAGGCAGAGACCCCACCTGCGCCGTCCATACGCGGCACGACCCCGACCCGCACCACGCATGTGCGGCGCGATGGGCCGAACCGCGCATGTGCAGCGCGATGGGCCGAACCGCGCATGCGCAGCACAACGGGGAGAACTGCACATGCATGGCACGCGCAACGGGCCGAACAATGACCCGATCCGCGCATGCGCAGCACAATGGGGCGAACTGCGCATGCGCGGCATGCGCGACGGGCCAAACGATGACCCGATCCGCGCATGTGCAGCACAACGGGCTGAACTGTGCATGCGCAGCGCAACTGGGCCGGCCGGCTCCCGACCGGGCCGGCCTCGCCTCCCACCGCTGCCTCAGCGACTCCGGCAGGCACACTGAGGAGCGGTCTGGAGCTGCCTCCTTCCCGCTCCGCTCCGCCACGTCCCAGGCCCGGCCTCCTCCTCGCCCTCCGGCAGCCGGCCAAGCGGTCGGGGCAGCCGGACCTCGAGGCAGGCCCGCACTACATCGAGACCAGCCCGGCTGTGGTGAAAGGCGCCCGGCGGCCCGAGAGAAGCGAAAGGCACCCGGCGGCTGCCTTCGGCGTCCAGGTCACAGCGCTCTGCCTGCCCGGCTCGTCCGGGACTCCCGCGCTTTCCGCAGGGCCGGCAGCGGCTGCAGGTAGGTAGGTGGGTGGCAGGACTGGGGAGCCCGCTCGGGCCATCTCGGTCTTAGCGCCAGTCCCGCTCGGGCCGGGCTGGCCAGCCAGGCTCCCCAGCTTCCTCCCCGGCTCGGCCTCCCCCCACGCCCGGCAGGGACTCACCAGGTAGTTCATCTTGCCGGTCCGCTGGCTGGGCGCCTTACCGCCTGCTTCGGCCGCCGCCGCTGAGTGATGGAGGGAGGGAGGGAGCGAGCAGGGCCGAGCCAGGCAGGCAGGCAGACAGCCCCCGTGGTGCCTGGGAGGAGGAAGGGGAGCCGGAGCCCTGCCGCCCCATTGGCCGCCGTGGAGAAAAGGGGGCAGTGCTGGCGAGGGCCGGCCGGGGAGGAGGGCGAGGAGAGGCGTGACGGGCCGGACGAGCCGGGCACGTGGAGCGCTGCGACCTGGACGCCGGTCCGGAGTGCGGACTTGGGGGCCGGAGGCGGCCGCCGGGCGCCTTTCGCTTCTCTCAGGCCGCCGGGCGCCTCTCACCACAACCGGGCCAGTCTCGGTGAAGTGCGGGCCCGCCTCGAGGTCCGGCTGCCCCAACCGCTTGGCCGGCTGCCGGAGGGCGAGGAGGAGGCCGGGCCTGGGACGTGGCGGAGTGGAGCGGGAAGGAGGCAGCTTTGTGCCCGCCTGCTCTGGACTGCTCCTCGGTGTGCCTGCCGGAGTCTCTGAGGCAGCGGTGGGAGGCGAGCGGCCCGGTTGTGCTGCGCATGTGCAGTTTGGCCCATTGTGCTGCGCATGTGGGGATCGGGTCATCGTGCGCACCGCACATGCACGGTTGGGCCCGTCGCGTGCATGCGACGGGCCAAACTGCACATGCACCGGCCGAAAAAAATGAAAAAAAAAATGGAAAAAATGGAAAAAAGTGGTGGACGGCGGGCGGCGTTTGGCAACCCCCGTGAAATGGTCGTTCGATCCCAAATGGGGTCGCGACCCATAGGTTGAGAACTGCTGTTCTATAGAATATGATAATGTCAAATTAATAAATTTAGAATTTCAACCTAAATGTCAAATACATGGGGATAGAGAAAGATGTATTTAAAATGTTTTCTTTTACAAATGGCATATTGACTTTTAATTATATGTATATAGGAAGAATGGGATAGAAAATTTGTGGTCTTTCAAATAGCATAAGACATTAGAAATCTTTATCCTTGATATTGGTAGGAATTATTGTCTAATTACTTGTCCTTGCACCTACCTTAGATGTTTCCACAACTGTAGGAGTGGCCTAGTTTTCTCCTGACTTTGCAAACACAATCATACCTATACTTAACCAGTAAATTTGCTGCTGACTCAGTTACAAATCTTGCTGTGTTTCAGGCTCAGTCCACATGATACTGCTTTCAATGAATCTCCAGTCCATGAATGAATCAGTCTTAGCTATACCAATGTTAAGTAGCATTCTCCTCATAAATCTGATTGCCATCCAAGAATAAGGTGTGCAAAATCAATTAAGCTTTGCCACCTAGTACCACAGAGGGAAATCAGGTTACAATAGATGCAGTCTAGGGTTTAGCAATTAGGAGAGCAAATTTATGCTAATTTAGTTTCCTTGTGAATAAAATCTGATTGATTTAGTTGTTGAGGAACATGAGGTGCTATTCAGTTTTCAAGGCATATATGGAGGAGTATGGCTCAGGGAACCAGGAGGAGAAATTGACATCATGTGAAATTGACATACATAATGTGAATTATGTATAAAGGTCATTGGAGTTATGACATAAGATACATAATTTGCATCTTTTACATAAAAACATCATGATATGTGTTACATCATAGTTGTCTCTACTGGATATCTGTGTCTCCAGCCAAAAGAGTACTGTGGAATATCCTTATTTATTGGATTAGACTTCCCAGAAACCAGATGAGAATTTCCTAACAGGAAATATTATTAGCTATGCTGCAGAAGAGAAGAAAGCATTTTGTTAAGCAAGTTAACATCCATTCTGAAGATTCAAGTGATTCTAACTTTACAAGGTATACTGTGCTTTTCAGCTAGACTTCAATCTAGTGACCATTTTCTTTCAGTATTATAGAGCCAATTTATTTTGGCTACTTATTATATCAAAAATAATGATGTTGCTAGGCACATTACATAAAAATTGGTAATTTGAGAGCTAAGTATTCCTGAATAGGTAATACTTGTACAAAAAAAAAATAATTCTTATAGGCTTTACTGAATTTATCAAAACTATGGGGTATACAATTCCCATCTCTTTGACATATTAAAATTAATTGCAGGAGGAGCATGCTTAACAACCACTCATTCAGATTTATGATAACATTGAAAAACAGATTTATGACCAGCCATAAAAGTTGTGCCATTGAAGTGTCCTTGTGTCATATACTCACAATTCAGGTGCTTGGCAACCAGCACATGTTTAGAATAAATGTAACATCCTGGGGTCATATGATTTGCAAGCTTCACAGCTGGTTTCTGACAAAGTCAGTGGGGAAGCCAGCAGAAAGTTGCAAGTCCTGGTTATGTGACATCCCACTTAACAATCATGGGTGATTCACTTAATGACCTCAGCCGGAGCTGATGTAAGTCGACACAGTCACATGATGTTTCACTTTATGACTGCATCATTTAATGACAGAGTTGCCAGTCCCAACTGCAAAACCTGTTTATGCTTTTTTGTATGCCAGGATGGCTGTTATGATACTATCTTCTACGTGCCTCTTCATTGTAAGATATTTTTCTTTTCTTGTATATAGTGATCCTTTAGCTTTTAAACACATTTCTTATGCCATCTTATGAGTGGGAGAAGGAAGACAGAACAGTTTGTCCTCAGTAGATTTTGTTTTACCAACTGTGGCATACATGTGTTAAGAAACGTGCAGAGTTCCTCAGGTTCCAGAACTGAGTAGCACAGCAAATGTTTGGTCGGTGATTACAACATTTCTATTCTTCTACTTACTATTCTTGCCTGTTTCATTTTCATTGCACCAGGCAACGATTTTGAATCCAAAGCCATGCACTGTAATGTCTGGAACTATGACTTTAAATCTAATTTTCAATAAAATCCAAATTAGTTACATTGGCTGATGGTTGACAGGGTTGGTATATGACTTTTAAGCCGGAAGAAGATAAAAAAAAATACCAATTCCATGAAAAGTACTAGTATCTCTGAAATACTAGCAAAATGAAAAGGTTTACCACCAGAATCATAATAAAAGGCAGTTATGTTGAATGGCAAAAATAAGATAGAAAAGGAGTAAATTATTTACTCCTTCAGGTCATGATCAAAGCCACATTCTTAACATAATGCATATTTGCCTAAGAACTGACATCCAGAACAAGATATAATGATGCCAGGGAATTTCTAGAAACCTTCCACTCTGACAAATTAGCCATCAATAGACATATACTGGAGACATTAACAACATCTGTAGACTGCAAAAGAGACAAATCAAACAGCCAAAAAGGAAACAAAAAGGCCTAAGCACCTCTCCACCAGCAATCAGCGTTCAGATCAGTATAGATTAACTCCAAGGTTAACATCAGACCAACAATCAAATAAACAATACCCCAATCAAGAAACTGCCAAAGAAGCTAACAGTAAACAGTCCAACCAAAGAATCTCTAAGACTACTCCCACCAACACGGACAGAAAAGCACTATGACAGCAAACCCCACTCTTTATTAATATTGATGATGTTACCTAGTTTGGGGAATGAAATGTCTGCAGCCTGATCATAACTCTACCAGACTCTATGTTCTTATGTACAGTAGGAGATGCAATTATAGAATACTATCATTACTTTAGGGAGGAAAGTGCTTATAAATTCAGAAGAAGGATACTGCAATTGAGTTTTATATGGAATGGGGAATAGAAAAAGGAAACACATAAAATACAGATGGACAGCTGATATGACCATTTGTGCATTTCCTTTTTTCAAAATTCATGTTTCTTTCCTGTCTTTTGTTCCTTCTTCTCTTCTTCACACAGTAATTGCATTTTCTATATTCTTAAAATGATGTATTTTTATCCATATTTTTCCATGTGATTAAGAAAGCTTTTCCCATTCTAGGGAATATTTGATATTTTTTTATACTCCTGTCATCTTTAACATCTTTAGCTAATTATTTCTGACTTTTCTAATAAATTCCTCTTTCCCAAGTTTCCATCTAACTTTATAGTCATTCCTTTATTCACCTTTTGGTTTTTCTTTTTTTTTCCCCTCTTTTGCTTTCTGCTATCTCTTTTGCTTGTCTTGTTGTCCTAAAAGGTTGAAATCTTTGAGAACTTCCTTCAGAGGGGGAAGGAAAGAAGGAAGGAAGGAAGGAAGGAAGGAAGGAAGGAAGGAAGGAAGGAAGGAAGGAAGGAAGGAAGGAAGGAAGTTTCCTAATTATAATCTACCCCTGCTCAGAATAAAAGATTAATGAAAATTGTACTGCTGGAAATAGATCTTTGTAGGTCTCTCTGATTGCCAGCTCCCTGCCTTATGCAAACAACTCATCTCCCAAACAAAGCCCTTGGTGCTGCTATCTAGGAAGACACAGCCCAAACCAATTTTTAGTTTCACAGCTTCAGTGGAAAGCTGTACAAGCAGAGCTTGTAAGACACCCCATTTGCTGGGCTGCATGACTCAGATTATACTGCAAACAAGCAAGTTAACAAGCCACCAGCAGCTAACAAAGAATAATGAGTATGAATTCGGCAACCCCAAAGTCCTTTCCATTCCCGCTTTTTGCTCTTTATTTTTCTCCTTATTGTTTTCTTTCTGCATGATGGCAGTGCTGCCCAAGGAGGATTTATGAAGCAATCAAGAAGTTTTAGAATGAGCAGCATGTTCTCACATCATTTGAAAGTCTGTAAGAGTTTTTCAATAAAGATAAGACGAAGGGAAACTTATCTTTTTCTGCACCCTTTAGCTTCCCTCCCTTGCCTCTTTTTCCAGCCTGTGATAGTTAAATGCTAGGCAGTTGGACCAAAGATTGAAAAGATTTGGATTCTGTGTACACATATGTGGTCTCTACTATTTGAAGTAACAGCACCTGCTCAGCTCTTCAGTTCTGCAGAAGGAGAGCAAGGAGGAAAATCAAGATGTCTCTCCTTGCCCAGGGCTCAGATTCCATCAAATTATAAGTTAGATGTTTTTCTTAGAGCCATTTTTATTCTCTCTTTTCAATTATATTCTGTGGACAATTTACAACAAATAATAGCACTATTAAAATATAAACATGAAAATAAACTGTAATACCTTCCACCCCTTTGGTTACAAAGTCAACATAGCAAGGCTAAAATTGTACCTGTCGCCATATTGTTAGCAGTGTTAACAGTGTTGCTTTCTGTATCTTGTGCTATACAGTATATTTGTGTGAAGGTGTGAAGGGAGATACATATAAAAGTGGGTATATAAGTTCCAATTAAAACAGGCTAGAGAAGCAAAAGCATTTGTTCTGGAAAATAGAATATTTGGTTAATGGAGAATGTTGAAAAATACCAGAAGACTGTTTAGAATACAATATACAAGATGGTTCTCAAAAAAAAATCTGTTATTAAAACAAACGTGTTTCTCAAGAGCCTGAGAAAAACACTCAGCTGAGATTGGCCAAGCTATGTCAGGAGTTAGAAAAACGGATGGCAATTGTAATTCCTCAGAGCCATCACATATTGTGAGGTACTAATTGTATAGAGCCCTACAGATATAAGTACATGGCCTGCCATAGAATCAGGAAAGTATGTGGTAAAAATCTCAGTATATTTTATATCATAAGCCAAGAATACTGAAGGAAATAAATATTTCATTGAGTTTAAAAATATAGAGCTAAGTAAGGGAAAGTAAAAATCAAAAAATGACTCGGCATGACTGATCAAGTAGAGTGATAGATGAAGATTCATATTTCATATTCAAAAAAGCCTTTTTGAATATGAAAGAATTAGGTGATATTAGAAGGGCTTCACACACACACAAATTTATGCTAAAGTCACTCAAAAGATTCCTAATTTTGCTCAAGCAGCAAAACTATTATGAACATTATTGGAAAGAAAAAGGAATATCTTAGGAATAAATTTTCTAAAAGATGAAAACCCTAGCTAGTAACAGTTCTGTATTACAGTGGCCTGATCCAACTCACATCTTTTGTATTATGACTATTTGTAGCATGGAAGTTGGGGTACAGTACTACTACCCAAAATAAACCAATAAATAAAATATAAAACAAAACTGATACTCCATATAGTGATTATGATGAGGTGTGTTTAGTTATCATAGGGTTCGTTTAAATATTCACACCTACCTCATACATATACATATGTGTACAGTAGATTGAAGTAATAAAAACACTACATATGAATTAATGTCAAATTAATTCACTTGGCCAGATATTGCAAGAAAAGGAAGCATAATTAGCAGGGGGAATGTCCCACAGGATGTGGTTGAAAGTTAAGATGACGTCTGCAACTGTGGGATCAAAGCTTGCCTATTTTTTATGTGCATTGCCCATAAAAATCAAATGGGGCTTCAATCAGTTACAGTCAGCATCTTAGGTTTTTAAAATGGATTGTGCAGACATCACAAGTAGGAATATTGAGAGGCTCAGATTTGTAAAGCACAGCTCTATAGAACAAGGTACTAGATATAAACAGAAACAGAAACTTTGTAAAGAGGTATGACAATTAGAATAGGAAGTAAAAAGAAAAAGAAACAATGCAGTACAAAAGAACAGGGTTGCTATATTGATAGGGGAAGCTATTAAAAAGGGGTCTGAAGGTCATTTCTCTGGAAAGGAGGATATTTATTCTGAGATGCAAAAATATGAACAATTAAACAACTTCTTTTGGATTTAGAGGAAAGCAGCAACGACTGCACATAAATCAGATTATAACTGCATTAAGGATGGAAGATCAGATCTGTACTCTTTAAATCTTCCTAATTGGACATATTTTCAAAAAAAACATACAGACAAGGGGGCGGAAATGCATTAGATAATATTTCAGGAACTTGGATATGTACATCAAGTGTTACATCATCATTACTTGTTATAGTTTTAATCCTACCAGGTAAAAAGTAATGTCAGATACAAATAAATTGCAAGATAATGTTGCTATTGGAAGAAAGTTGAATTACTAATTAACAATCAAGAGGATGATCAGAGAAAATCTGGCTATTGATAGACCAAACAAAATTGCCAATTTCTACTTGCAAGAAATCTTGTATGCTTACAATTTATTTTTTTAATTATATGCATTAGATTAATGTAGACATTTAAAGAAAAGCTGTATTAACATTACCATATATTTTACATTCCTTTGAATCAGTCTTGACTTGTGGTGACCACATGGTTTATCTACCCGGTTTTTTAAAGGAAAACAAAGATGGCTTTGAAGAAACTATTCAACAGCAATAATGTAATTAGGGGTGTAGTGCAGGAAGGGAGGAGAGAGAAATGCAATGATGTCCCTGCCTTGATTCTCTTGGATACAAGAATGAGGAGACATCACATTTTCAAGACTAAGTGTTTTATACTCAATATTGTTCCAGTAGTCCTTATGGAGTCTATTTCCTGACCTGATTTTCCTCAAAGGGAAACAGGCACTAGGCAATATGTTGTAAAATTTGCCCTTGGCTTCTTCATGGGGAAGGTGATTTAGAGCTGATATTTCTCCCCCAGCCCTAAAAAGAAAACTGGCAATGCACCTATGAAAACCGTGCCTAGAAAAATGCATAGACTTGTCTACAATGTTGCTAAGACTCAAGACTGATTCAAAGGCAGAAGAAGAAGAAGAAGAAGAAGAAGAAGAAGAAGAAGAAGAAGAAGAAGAAGAAGAAGAAGAAGAAGAAGAAGAAGAAGAAGAAGAAGAAGAAGAAGAAGAAGAAGAAGAAGAAGAAGAAGAAGAAGAAGAAGAAGAAGAAGAAGAAGAAGAAGAAGAAGAAGAAGAAGAAGAAGAAGAAGAAGAAGAAGAAGAAGAAGAAGAAGAAGAAGAAGAAGAAGAAGAAGAAGAAGAAGAAGAAGACAGGCCCATCTAACAACAACGGACTGGGAGAATTGTATTTGTGCTGAAAATATCTTGTTTTAAAAAATGTATTGATAGTTGTTAGAACTGTATTATTTTTTTAAATAAAGCTACAAAAAAGAAAGAAAAAGTTATCATACCCAGAAACAAACTTGTAGGGGATCTTTTCTTCTGAGTATTTATAATTATTGTTAATATTTTGTACCACCATACCGTTAACAATCACACATTCAGCAACTATTTGAACTTGCGGCAGTGCTGAACAAGTGGCACTTACAACTGGTCCTTGAAGTTCCAGTCATTGCAGCACCCTTGCAGTCATGTGAGTGTGGTCCAGGTGCTCAGCAACTGGCCCAGACTGATTATGGCAGTATCCCTGGTCAAGTGCTTGCAACCTGCAAACTTCCCTGCCAGTTTCCCACAAGCAAAGTCAATAGGGAAGCCAGCAGAAAGTCAAAAGTTGTGATCAGGTGAAGTTCTCATTTAAAAATGGTAACCCTGGACTGCCAGCTTAATCATGTGATGTTGCATTTTATGACAGTATCCCGTAGAATAGGAAATTCTGGACCCAGTTACTGTATTTAAGTGAAGACCACTTATATTCAAATCAAGGAGTTCTAAAAGTGATAAATCAAACAAAAGGAGACTTAGTCTACCAATCAGTTACTGAACTTCATGAGACATCAGAACCAAAATAAAGACTTGAATAGCTCTCATGTCAAATGCTGTTGAATTTAAAAAAAAATGCTTCAAATGTGTAAAAATAGTATAGGTAGTCCTTGCCTTATGACAACAATTGAGTCCAAAATTTCTGTCGCTGAGACATTTGTTAAGTGAATTTTGCCCTGTTTAATGACTGTTCTTGTCACAGTTGTTAAGTGAATCACTGTAGTTGTTAAGTTAGTAACATAGTTGCTAAGTGACTCTGGCTTCCCCACTGACTTTGCTTGTCAGAAGGTCACAAAAGATGATCGCATGACCCCAGGACATGCAATGGTCAAAAATATGAGTCAGTTACCAAGTATCTGAATTTTGATCACGTGGTCCTGGGGATGATGCAAAGGTTGTATGAAAAATAGTCATACATCACTTTTCAGTGCCGTTGTAACTTCAAATGGTCACTATATGAACTATTATAAGTCGAGAACTACCTGTACAATGCCATGGCCTAACCAATGAAATCCTTAAAAAGTAAGGGTTTACCCAGCAAAGTAAGCAATAATGTTTTAAAATGGGAGTTTGAGGAATCAGTGGCAATATATGTGTCATTCACAGTTGCTGAGGAACATGAATGGTATTATTCTCTTGTGCTTTTGAGGCATTAACATCAATTAGGGAACAAGCACATATTATCTGCGTGTGATATTAACATATAAAGCTATAAAGAAGGAACTTAGAGAACCATACTGTTATCAGACATAATGTGTGGTTATTAAATATTGGTTGAGAGAGCTATTACTTTGTACCATATATCAATGTGATAAGGTATGAAAAGACAAGTATGAAAGATAGAATATATTAGACCCACTCAAAACAAGCCATGGAGGAGAAGGTCATGTTCTGAAAGATTTTAGCTTCTGCAACTTGTAAAAAAAACCAAAAACCAGAATACTGTAGTTCTCAAAATACAAAGAAGTATTCTGAATTAGAAATGGTTTCCATGTGAACAGCACCAGGTGATGATGCCACTCAAATGAAAAAGTACCAGCAGATATGAAAAAGGTATTAACCTGAGATTGTCAAAAGTTATAAAAATGGATAGCAGTTTGGCATCTATCCATCCGTCCATCCATCCATCCATCCATCCATCCATTTGCCTCTTTCTTCCCCTTTTTGTGTGCGAGTGTGTGTATGTATGTGTTTGAAAGATATTGAGAAAGAGAAAGAGAGGGACCCTAACTTTTTTATTCAGAAAGTGAATAGCAACGTTGTAAGCTCAATTTTATTTTTATTTTTATGTCAGAGTCTGAGTCTCTAGATAAATAAGAACACCAGGCAGCACTAGTGGTGTTTTAAAGACACAAAGACACTCTGCTCCATTAAAGAAAAACAAAACTTCCACTGCCTTTTGTTGAAAGATCAATAAAGCAGGTGTCAGACAAAGCTCTTTGGGAACAGTTTTCCATAACATAGACTCTCACTTTGGTACCCACACATGGCAGAGCACACCCAGGAGGAACTTCAATGAATATTGTAATATAAACACAATGAACTATACATATGGGTTAACAAACATAAGTATAGAGATAACATGTTCTATACAAGCCATGACTATATCATGACAGAATGTGATGGTTTATATAAGATACTGGGTAATAGCTGTATTGCCACAAACTCTGAAGTACGAATTACCCAATGTGATATATCTCGCTTATATACAGGTACACATGGAGTAGAGTGGTCCTTAAACATTCTGGCTATTCCATTTCAAGTTGTGAGGTATTTTACAGGTAAACTGATCAATGTGTATCTTTGAGATTGTTCTTACTACACTGATAGATTTATGTGGTTTTCTTGACAATCTAGTAGGTTTGCAATTTACTAGGAAGTTTTTTTTTCAGTTTATCAGCATAATCTGCATAAGGGCTATTTTAGTAGTAACCCACATGGCCTTGCTTTTTCAAAATCCATTAAGTCAGTCAGGTATTGCCACATATTGTGATATAAGCCTATTCGGTACTTTGAAACACTCTAGCATAGGGGTGTCAAACTCATAACATCACGTGACATGTCGCGATGTATCACTTTTTTGCCATTGCCAGCAATGGGATGGGTGCGGTTTTGCTATGATGCATCTGGCCTGTGGGCCGGCAGTTTGACACTCCTGCTCTAGCAGAAATAAGAGCTTTGTTGGGCTGCCTGCAATGCATGTTTATCCTGAAAAGATAGGTTGCAAATATAATGGAGTTACCTTGAGGTAAGATAGGCGGCCTATAAATTTTATATATGGATGTGTGTGTGTATTTCATCATTTATTATTTATTTATAAAGCAAAAAAGAGAATCCTAGATATTGGTGGGACTTTGGGGCACATTAACAGCACTAGATTATAATCTCATTTCTTGTTTTAGTTTTCTTTTTGGTCCAGAACTACAAAATGTAATACTGTTATATAGCAATAGCACTTAGACTTAAATACTGCTCCATAGTGCTTTACAGCACTATTTGAATAGTTTAGAAATGTTAGCATATTGCCCCTCGCAATCTGGGTCCTCATTTTACCAATATCAGAAGTATAGAAGGCTGAGTCAACCTTGACCTGGTCAGGATCAAACTCTGGGCTGTGGCAGAGTTAGCCTGCAATATTGTATTCTAACCACTGCACCACCACAGCTATATATAACAACATATATAGCAAACCAATCTATATTTAGCTGAACATTTCTTAGGATTAATGGGACAAAGGTCTCGGTGACAGATAAATAATTAAATATTTATCAGCCCAACACTGAATGAAATTACATGGATTATGCATTCTCAAAATATCAAACATAGGAAGTAAATGGATCTGGTGGCAGCAGTTTGAGGTTTGTTCTCTTGCTTTTACACCTTCCAGCCTCAGCTGTGAGCACATAATCTCTGGTCCTTTCTTCCACCTGACTAAGGCTTCCCACTATGAGGAACTAGCTTTCTTTTCTGAGCAACCAGGAAACTTAAAAGGGTGTTTATACAGGCCAGATAATGGAAATCCCCCAGGTACTTCCTCCAAAGGCTTCTATATAATCCTCTAACATCTGTCCTCAACTTTCTTCTCCAGTACCCACATCTGCCCTCTTTTCAGTGCAGCTTTTATGCTTTGCAAATATTGAATCTGCAGGTATTTCCAGGCAGGAGCTGTGGCTTATTCACAGGAAGGCTGGTGTTTACTTTTTACTATATAGTATAATCAATGTACATGTATTTATTACTTGTATATTATTCGGAGACACAAGACTGAATGATTTACTGTATTTTCTGAAGGCATGCATTAGCATACTTTACCTGCGTGACTGTGTACATGCCTCTGCACACACACAGAGAGAGAAATGCTCAGGGTACACTAGAAAACAGCAGAGTGATTCCTTTCTACTGGCTCATCAATCATGATATAGACAAACTTCACCATGTTGAGCATTTTCCCTTTGATGCAGCATGCCTCTTTTAAAAAGGAGTGAATGATAGGGGAGAAGCCTTACTGCAACCTTGCTTTCCCTGGCACTTACCTTTTCTTTTTAAAGAAATAAAATTATTGAGGCACTCTCAACAGCAGTTGTAGTTGTAGTGCTGAACAATGAATTGAAGAAGCAAACAAACATAAAGAATTTAATCAGGTTTATTGCAGAGATTTGGTTCAAACTCTCACAGCAAAAAGCTACGTGGATGAGGAGAATTTGGATAAGATCATATTTATTTATTTGTAGCCCATTTTTATTTTTACAAAGAATTCAAGGCGTTGAACATATCCAACACTTTCCTCCTATTTTCCTCATAACAACAGTGAGATGGTTGTGCTGTGTGTGTGTGTGTGTGAGAGAGAGAGAGAGAGAGAGAGAGAGAGAAAGAGAGAGAGAGAGAGAGAGAGAGAGAGAGAGAGAGAGAGAGAGAGAGAGAGAGAGAGAGAGAGAGAGAGAGAGAGAGAGAGAGAGAGAGAGAGAGAGAGAGAGAGAGAGATTTGCTCAAAGAGCACAATCATCTCTCTGAATTGGATCCAGTCCTCATTTAGTGATTGAATTCTGTTCCAATGACAGGCTGTAAAGCAAAATGGTCACTAAGTGAACAACTGACACAGAGAGAAAGGATGAGGGATAGACAGAGATGCTGTGAAGATCACTGTAACTGCCATCACATTTAGATAAAGTTCTCTCGTACAGCTGTGCCAGCTTTAATCTCACTCCCGTTTTCATTGTCTTTCAGGTACGCAAAATTGGGTTGTAAATACATGCATGGCTTAGAAATCGAGGTGTTTTTTTTATTAACGCTATATTTGCAAATGGTTACTAGATAAGAAGTGAGTGTAGTAGAATGTACCATTTAGAATCAACACTTTCCCTGGTAACTTCTCATTATCCATACTGATTGGGATTCAGAAATTGCTGTAGATTGGAGATGATGTCTCTGAATTAAAAATATTGATTGCCTGTAAAGGACAGTACTTTGTTGAATATATATATATGACTAGTAGCTCTTAATAACTCTTCAGATCAAATATGTATGTGTATAGGTACATTGAATGAAATGGGACTTATCTCCAGGTAAGTGCAGAATTAAAATCTTATTTTCTTTGTATTTGTCAAATCCCTATATAGACATTCTTACACTTCTTTTCAGCCTTAAGGTTGTTTAGATAGACCTAACCCTAGTTATAATAAATTATCGTAAGTTAAGTTAGCCTAAAGTATTCATTGTTTTGTATTAATTTGCACTGCTCTGTACTAGAGACTGAGAAGACAGTCACAAAAATAAGTGTTTAAAGTAAAATATCTTGGGTTTGTAAGTTGTAAGAATGCAAATAATCTTTCTTGAATGTGATCCTAAATCAGAACAGCTTTAATATGTTGCCAGGTCTTCCTGTAAGCATGGTACTTTCATGGAAATGTAGTTGGAATTTATACAGCATTTACTTGGTGGTAATAATCATTTGTAATTGCGGGTGTTTAAGTGTAAATGGCATATCAATTTATGGTTTCTCCTGGTGGGGAAAGAGAAGAGTCTTTAGTGCTACATTCCCATCTTACATTAAACATATGAGTTGGAAGGGAAGAAGACAATGTGAGATCATATTCTGTTTATATGATGTCTTTCACATTATAGGTACTAAAGAAATTAATAATTAACTACAGCATCAAAGTTCTGCATTACAATTCTAATGAATTCTAATAAATAGCTAATAGCTATTATCGGTTTTTCTAAGTTAACTGCGGCATCTGCTGAAAAGTTCTTCTAGTTTAAGGCTATAATTAATTGTTGTCTATATCACCTTTGACAAAGCAGTCTGTCAGCATATTTTGATGAACAGCTATATAACTATGAATAGCCCAAACTGTTACATGTAAACATGCAGTAATTTTCTGGTTTCTCTAGTTATCTATATGATTTCATTCAAAGTGCTACAGAATATATTTTTGTTATGCTAATCAACAAAAAGTACAGTCATATACAACAGCGTTAAAGGATCAACACAATCTCTCAAAAGTGATGAACAACTATGAAAAGGAGAAAGTCATGGGAGATTGGGGATGAAAGTCTGGAACTAGTGCTATAAACAAAACAATTCCCAAAGCCAACTACATTGCTAAAAAAAAACTTTATACCTTTATTTAAAAAAAGATTGATTTAAATATTGACAAAGAACATATAACAATCCTTCTGCAATTCAGCCATAGATTTTTCTACCACTAATAATTCTTTTAGCTAACCTCCCGCGCCCTCAAAATCCATAATTCTTGATCAAATAACTCATGATGAAATTAGATTCACACAGAACGGCACGGAGGTGTATTGGGTGAATTGGAAGGGTTACCGAGACACAGAATAACCATGGGAAGCAGCAGATGATATACACACCCCTTGTCTGTTTCCACCTGACTAGCCAAACATTTGGGCATTGGCAGTTGCCAGTAATTCTTCAGGGAAGGAGGGAGATGAAAGTAGTTTTGGGAAGAGGTAGAGAGACATTGATAGGCCTAATGAAAGAGTCAGAGACTGCCCAGCACAAAACTGAGTAGGAGAATTGGGTAGAATTGTAGAAATGCCTCCTTTATACTTATCAGGTGGAAGAGTGTAGAAGGAACTGAAAAGAAGACAATCTCTCCAGTTTCAGTTATAGAGGGGATTTTCAGGTCTCCAGAGCACAGATGGAAGAGTTAAATATGCTGGAAAGGAAGCACTCTCTCAACTGCACCCATAAAGAAATAGGAAGGAGGAACCCAATACTGCAGAGGTGTCAAACTCAATTTCATTGAGGGTTGCATCAGCATTGCGGTTGCCCTCGAGGTGGGTGGGTGGGTGTGGCCAGAGTGGGTGCAGCCTACTGGGTGGGTGTGGATGGAGTGAATGTGGCCAGTTCTACATCATTTGCATCAAGGGGGCCTGTAGGGGCCTGGGCAGGAGTGGGACAGATCTGAGGGTCTCTGGCAGAAGGGGGTGGGACTGGGGCAAGTGCCAAGGCATGGTCCACTGGGGCAAGTGCTAAGATGGCCACCACAAAATTGTACATTGGCTCCCGGCTGGCCTGGGCCAGGGCCAAAGCAGCGAAGGCCGTTCCCTCACTGTTTCCAGGATGGCTTTGTGGGCCACATGAAATCACTTCGCGGCCGCATCCAGCCCCCGGGCCTTTGTTTGACATGTCTGCAATACTGCATCTTTTAAACTTCCACAACTATAGAAGTGGGGAAGGAAATGCATCTGTCACTCTGGATCTGAAGGGGGAAGTGAAGAAGAAAGTGAGGGAGGTGGCGTAAGAACTGAATCTAGCAAGAAAGGTAATAAATGATTCTCAGGCCGAACAGAAGGCTACATAAAGAATATATGTCTCTAACTCTCAAGGCCATGAAAATAATGTCCAAAGTACATAGATTCAAAAGGGCAGGAGGAAAAAGCCTAGAATTTATATTCTGGACTGAAATATATATAAAGCTTGGTGCCTGTGTTTAGGAGTAGGTAGATCTATATTTAATGCCTTTCTAGTCCAGAGCAAAGCAAGTACTTGATTCATGTAAAGTCTGTGTCATTTCAGAAGGTTGATATTCTAAAGTGCCTATATCAGTTACCAGCTCATGTTTGCCACAATGACCTTGAAACCCTTAGCTGGCATTTCCAAAGTTGCCCATCAACGTTGGTCTAAAATGAAATGAAATACTGTTACTGAGTTAATGATGACCAGAAAAAAAATTTAAACAACCCAATAGTAAAGTAAAATCAAAGAGCTGAAATGAAATACTAACAAAGATAAAAGAATCTAAATGTAACATATACTTAGGCCCAGTGCTCTTCAACATCTTCATCAACAATTTGGACGAGGGGATAGATGGGGAACTCATCAAATTTGCAGACAACACCAAGCTGGCAGGAATACCCAACACTCCAGAAGATAGGCTTAAGATGCAGAAGGATCTAGACAGACTTGAACACTGGGCACTATCTAACAAAATGAAATTCAATGGTAGGCAAGAAAAACCAAATGCACAGGTATAGTAGGTGATACTTTGTTAAATAATAGCAACTGTGAGAGGGACCTCGGAGTCCTAGTAGACAATCACTTAAATATGAGCCAGCAGTGTGCTGCAGCTGCCAAAAAAGCCAACACAGTGCTAGGCTGCATTAACAGAGGGATAGAATCAAGATCATATGAAGTGTTAATACCACTTTACAATGCCTTGATAATGCCACACTTGGAATACTGCATTCAGTTTTGGTCACCACAATGTAAAAAAGATATTGAGACTCAATAAAGAGTACAGAGAAGAGCAACAAAGCTGATTAGGGGACTGGAGGCTAAAACATATAAGGAATGGTTGCTGGAATTAGGTATGTTTAGTTTAATGAAGAGAAGGAAAAGGGCTGACATGATAGCAGTGTTCCAATATCAGAGAGCTGCCACAAAGAAGAGGGAGTCAAGCTGTTCTCCAAAGCACCCGAAGGCAGGACGAGAAGCAACGGATGGAAACTAACCAAAGAGAGAAACAACCTAGAACTAAGGAGAAATTTTCTGATAGTTAGAACAATTAATCAGTGGAACAACCTGCCTCCAGAAGCTGTGAATGCTCCAACATTGGAAGTATTTAAGAAGAGACTGGACAGCTATTTGTCTGAAATGGTATAGGGTTTCCTGCCTGAGCAGGTGGTTGGACTAAATGATCTCCAAGGTTCCTTCCAACATCATCATCATCATTACTACTACTACTACTACTACTACTACTACTACTACTACTACTACCGTACTACTATAATAGTGCATTAATTTCCCATGCAAGTGTAAATATTTCAATCTATGAAGTAAAATATATATCATCTAAAAACAAGATAGCTAGTATACATTAAATCTAAAGTGATAAATAAAAGAGAAGTGGTTTTTTCTGTGATTAGATATGCCTTATCTTCAAACAGAATTTGAGTACTGCACAAGTAATAACGAGTTTCAAAACTTCTAGAGGATGGTTCACAGAACAGTTGACTGGCCTTCCTAAAAATTTACCTGTTAAGGGTACAATATAAGCAGACCTGTTATCCCTATAGACTTTACAATATACATGCAGAATGGTTTCAATCTTTTTGTTGCCACATGGCAGATATGCTTGATTAATGGAATTTTGGACCATCTGCCTTTTAGCAGTATGGATGGTAAGATGTTATGTCTGGCTTTAAAAAATACTATCCTCAGTTTTAGGATTTTGTAGCTATCTTGCTGGATTGCAAATGCTCTTACTGTATTTATACAGTTTCAGCCATATTGGAACAGCCTATTAACTTCAGACTGAAACTCTATATCCCTTACTCTTTGCAGAGCAATTTTTGGCTTACTCATATCCTAAAGAAATTAGGAAGGATACTGGAAAAGCATATAATGTCACCTCAATTTCCATGGAGAAGGAAAATTTTCTATTAAAGCTACACCATTGGTGAAGAAGATTCCAACACTAAACCCCCTCTTGATATCTCAAGTAGGAGTTACAAATCCTTACTCTGCTTGACCATCTAGACACCATGGGTGTCAAACACCATGGGTGTCAAACTTGCCACATCATGTGACATGTTGCAACGTATTGCAACTTTTTTTGCATTGTCAGAGCTGGAGTGGATACAGCCTCCATATGATGCAACTGGCCCATGAGCTGGCAGTTTGACACCCCTGATCAAGATGTAAGAACTAAACTCAAAATATCTGAGATCTTGAAAAGAATCTGAGAATGGATTCCTACTGTCAACATGCTGGAATTAGTTTCTTCTCTCAGGTGTTGAATAGAAAACCTGGGACAATATACATTACCTCTACCTTTCTAGTCAAATTTGTGTAATATGTAACTTCTTCATCCATGATCAGATCTACATTCTTATTCACTGCCACTGTATTCTTTTATGTCACCTATAAATCATGAAGATTTGGCAAATAAATGTACTTGAAAACATTTAGACCCCTTCCTAATAAAAGACCATGAGTTAGGGTGTGTCGGTTAAGCCAAGGTGCTGATTTTAAAATGTCTTCTCTCAGTCTGAGGATGGAGGAGACCAATTCCAACTTTAAGCCTTATCAAAAGCTAAATATTTTCTAGGAATCTGGTTTTAGCCTTTTCTTTCTCTTGGTAATAGCATTTAAGAATTATACATGTTGCTCAGTAAGTGACTAGTGAGTTTCAGCTAATAAAAATGCGTCCAGAAGAGGACTTCCGGTTCCGGTCACAAGGACCGGAGCCTCCCTAAGAAAGCTCCGGAATGGGGCTTATCTACTTTTTAAAAATTTTGACTTACCGGGAGAGGGGTGCGTCGGGGAGGTAGGCGCACCCGAAGGGGACCCTCAGCACAGCCCGGCGAAGCAGAAAGCGCCGCCGAGGGTCCCCCACAGGCAATAAACGAAGCCGAGGAAGCCGGCGGCGGCTGGCTGGCCGGCCGGCCGGCAGGCCTGAAGAGGCCGAGAGGCTCCAAAGGCGAAGGAAGCCGGCGGGAGGGGTGCGCTGGGGAGGTAGGCGCACCCGAAGAGGACACTCAACGCAGCCCGGCGAGGCGAGGCGGAAATCGCCGCCGAGGGTCCCCCACAGGCAACAGACGGAGCCGAGGAAGCCGCGCTTGGCTGGCAGGCCGGCCGGCAGGCCTGAGGAGGCCGAGAGGCTCCGAAATCAAAGAAAGCCGGCGGGAGCAAAGGAGGAGAGCCGGCGGGAGCGGGGAGAAGACAGCGGACGACAGCGGTAAGACCAGCGGGGGCCGATTAGCGCGCCGAGGGATGGTAGCCGCAGGGAGAGTCAGGCAGTGGGGGAGGACCCTCACAGGACCCTCAGAAGACCCCCCAGACCCCGAGAAGGGACCGGAGGCAGCAAGGAGGAGCCGGGCGGGTGGAAGAGGAGAGGACCAAGCGGACGAGCCGAGGCGACGCAGCAAGGAAAAGAGGGGGGGAAACCTTACTGAAACGCCGTCCTCCCTCCCCCACAGCGGGTGGCGAGCTTGGGGAATCCAGACCCAGAAGCTATAGAAAAGGACTAATCTTCCCTGGCTAAAATGAGGCTTCAGAATAAAAGAGTCACGTTTAGAGCTTAATTCCTGAGAAACTATTCAAAAGCCTGAAGCCTGACTGTTTATGGGCTTGAAGACTAGTTGTACTGCACCTTGAGAAAAGGGCCATCTGCACAAACCCCAAGCCACAGATCCTCTCGTCTTTGTATCACCCCTGCCAATACTGTAAAGTTTACTTGAAAACAAATTACACCCCCTAGTGGACTATTATTTTGCTGTTAAAATATGAACTGGGAGACATGAACACTTGCTAACTTTTAACAGAAGAATTTGATCCAACCTATCCTAGCAGCTTGATAATCTTGCACAGGAACAATTCTCCCACAACTCTTTGCATTAAGGGTGGACAGGCCAACAGGAGGAGAAGCTCAAAACGGACGAAACAGACCAAACTGCCACACACAAAGGCAGCTGCATCCTCCCCGGCCCAGCCCTCCAATCAGCCAGGTAACACCCCACCCACCCCACACCCCCCTATCCAACTGCAGGCCCTCAGACCCATATGCCAACCCATGCCTTCCCAACAGCACACATGATCCAAGAACTTAAAGAGACGATAGAGATGCTGGTAAAAAGGATGGATGGCATGGACAGAAAATTGGAAGAAATGGGCGCGAGGATGGAGAAAAGATGCATAGAAGCAGAACAGAAGATGGAGGAAAGATACAAAGACATAAAATGGATGTTGGTGGACCAGGGTAGAGACCTAGAGAGAAAGTGGGAAGAACAACGCAGAGTGATGACCACAGACCTGGACCAAATAAAGAAAGCAATGCAAGCACACTACAAGAGAATAGAGGAGGAAATGGAGAAGAACCTTCAGGAAATCAGGGAGAATACAGAAAAGAGGATGGAAGAAGTGGAGAACCGCCTAGAGGGACAGATAGCAGAGATGAAAGGGGTGGCCCAAGACCAGTCCACCATGATGCAATACTGGCAAATGGCGTCTGCAATCAGGTTTAGAGGGTGGAATGAGACCACAAACGAAACCCAAGGAGACCTGATCAGGACCTTTGTAGGGGCCCTGGCAACATTTCTGGGTAAGAAAACCGAAGAGATTGTGTGGCAATTCGATAGAATCTACAGAGTTGGCTCATGGAGGTCAGCAAACAGGCATCAACCAAGACACGTGGTCATCCATTTCGCAACCCAGGGGCTCCGGAACCTCATCTCCATCACTTCCTACAAAAGGAAATTTTACATAGGGGAGCAGGAGGTGAAGGTACTGAAAGAGATCCCCCCGGCGATGCTGAGAGACAGAAAGGACTACAAATTCCTGGTCAACGAACTGAGACCACGCGCTCTGCAATATCGATGGGAAACCCCAACAGCGATGTCACTTATCTATAGAAACAAAAGATACTACTTGAACTCGGTCCAGAAAGCCAAAGACTTCCTTGAAAAGGAACTGAAGTTGGACAGCCCTCAATACACTACGAGGGAAGACGCAGTAGGACCACTGGACAGCAGGAGGGATTGAGCTCAACAAGCAAACCACGTAGAAGCACAGACTGGTGCAGTAGCAGAAGAAAGGAATGGACCACCTCAAGATACGATGACACGGAGAACAGAGGGCAACAAAAACAAGGAAGCAGAGCAGTCTACGGAGGGCAGGCTACTAGGAGCCACTACCAAATGTACAGACCAGCAAGACAATATGAGACCAACAACTCAATATGAGCACCAATCCGGATATCATGGGAACGAGACCAAAGAAGAAAGCAGGAGAAAGAACAGAAGTGGTCTTGCAAGAGTATCCTGAAACAGCTAATGACAACTAAATATTTGACTTGGAATGTTAACGGACTAAACTCCCCCCAGAAAAGGAGAAAAATACTCCATTACCTGAACCAAGGTAAAAGCGATATAATCTGCCTACAAGAAACACACATCAGAGCGGCAGACCAGAAATATCTGATCAACTACAAACTAGGCGCGCACTTTGTGGCAGCGGCGCCAAGAAAAAAGAATGGGATTGTTATATATGTAAAGAAACACGTAATAGCCAAGCTAATAGAGTCTGACCCCCAAGGTAGATACCTGGCAATTGAAATAACACAAGAAGACAAGAAGATTCTAGTAATGGGCGTATATGCACCAAATCAGCAACAAGGCAAATTCTACAAAAGGATACACAAGAAAGTAATACAACTTAACTACAGATCTTACATTATACTGGGCGACTGGAACAGGTTCATAGACAAAAAAAGAACTGCACCTAACCCGCAAAAGCACTCCAAGTTGCCTAAATCCTTCTTTGATATGAAGGAGGACCTCGTACTGACAGACGTATGGAGGGAAAGGCACGGCAAAGAACAAGAATTCACTTTCTTCTCTGGCAGACATCAATCATTCTCCAGAATTGACTTTATATTAACATCTAGCGACTTGCTAGTTTGTCTAAATGCGGTGAAAATCCTACCCAAGGTACTAACAGACCACAACCCTGTGAGGATGGAATTAAGACACAGCTTGAAACAGAAGAGATCCTGGAGAATTAATGAAAACCTGTTTAGACACAAAGAAAAGGTGGCGGAATGCAAAAATGCTATGAAGGAATTCTTCAACATAAATATGAACAATGAAACACCGATAGAAATGATCTGGGACGCCAGCAAGGCGTATATGTGCGGGATCCTCATGGACATGAATAACAGGCACCGTTGCAAACAAGAACAAAAAAAGAAAAGAGTTAGAAAACGAGATAAGTAAGAGGGAGCGGCTATTAATAAAAAGACCAGAGGACAAAGTCACCAAAGAAGGAATCAAGATCTTAAGAAAGCAATTTGACATGTTGATGGCGGACCAAGTTGCAAGGAATATACAATATGCAAAACATAAGACATTCTGCAAGGCCAACAAGCCGGGCCGATGGCTAGCCTACATCATAAGAAAGAAACAGAAATCCCGCATAATTGAAAAGATAGAATACAAAGGCAAGGAAGAATTCCGACAAGAAACCATCAAGAAAGCCTTCACAGAGTTCTACTCGAAACTATATGCCGAGGAGAAGACACAAGACAATGAGATAGATGAGTTTCTACAAAACGAAAAGATACAGACAATCACCGACACACAAAGAGAGGCCCTGAATGCCTTAATCACAAAGGAGGAGATACACTCAGCGATCAAACAACTGAAAACAGGAAAATCGCCCGGGACGGATGGGATAACAGCGACCTACTACAAGTATCTCCAGGAGGAGATGTTAGAACCCCTCAGAAAGCTATTTGTCAACATACAAGAAGGAGGCCAAGTCCCACCATCCTGGAAAACAGCCTACATCTCGTTAATCCCCAAGGAGGGGAAAGACAACGCACAGCCCGCAAACTACAGACCCATCTCACTACTAAACACGGACTACAAAATCTTCACAAAAATTTTGGCCAATAGATTAATGACTGTACTACAAAAAACAATACACCCGGACCAAAGGGGATTTATACAAGGACGCCAGATGAAAACCAACGTGAGACAGCTGTTGAACATAATAGAGTACTTGGAAAGGCACAACCAGGTACCCGCCACTCTTATATTTGTGGATGCAGAAAAAGCTTTCGACAGACTGAATTGGCCGTTTCTGACGAACCTGGTCCAGAAGATGAAAATGGGAGTACAGTTTCTCAACTCCATAACGGCAATTTACCAGAAACAAACAGGCCAGATCATTGTTAATGGAGACCTAACAGACTCATTCAACATAGAGAGAGGCACGAGACAGGGCTGCCCGCTATCACCCCTGCTATTTGTCCTAACGCTGGAGATTCTACTGAACAGGATAAGAGCGGCAGAAGACATACAGGGCATACAGATCAGACAACAAGATTACAGACTATGTGCCTTTGCAGATCTGGAAAGGTGGAAAACACTACGACTGTCCCTGCTGGGCAGGATAGCAGCAGTAAAGATGAACGTATTGCCAAGATTTCTATTTCTCTTTCAAATGCTACCCATACTCAAAAAGGATGTGGACTTGGACAACTGGCAGAAGGACATCAACAGATATATTTGGGAGGCAAGAGACTGAGGGTGAAACTAAAAATCATCCAGGACACACGGGAGAGAGGGGGACTAAAAATGCCTAATCTAAAGCTATATTACTACGCAGCGACACTGGTGGCGTTGAGTGACTGGATCAACATGACGAATGATAGAATATTGAATGTTGAAGGGCATGATCTACTATTCGGCTGGCACGCATACTTGGTGTATGACAAAAAGGCAGACAAGAACTTCAAGGAGAACCCACTACGAATCCCGTTGTTATGGGTCTGGAAGAAATATAAACACCTTCTACATGACAAGATCCCCATCTGGACGATCCCCGGACACGCAATAGGGGAAGTAAACATATCCCAAGGGCAAGAAGTGGTGCCCTACAGTAGACTTATACTGGAAGAAGAAAATGGGTTCTCCTTGAAACCCCAAACAATGCTAGCAGATGAAGGAATAGGAGGTACCTGGCTATCATATCTACAACTGCAATCAAGGTGGCATAAAGACAAGAAGAAGGGTTTATCCCAGACTGACGAGAATCTCATTAAACAGATTAGAGAACAGGGAATCATGCACATCAAACGAGTGTACAGCATTCTGATAGAAATGGACTCTGAAACCGAGCTAGTCAAGAACTGTATGGTAAAGTGGGAACAAGACTTTGGGCATTCTATCACCATGGACACGTGGGAGAAAATCTGGGTGAGAAATGTAGAATTTACGAAATCGCAACACTTAAGGGAAAACTTCTACAAGATGTTCTATAGGTGGCACCTCGACCCGAAAAAACTGTCACTCATCTATCCAGACTCCCAGCCCAAATGCTGGAGGTGCGGTGACGGGGAGGCTACCTACTTTCATGTATGGTGGACATGCAGAAAAATCAAAGCCTTCTGGAGGAAGATATGGTGGACACTCCAAACCATTTTCAAAAAGCGTATTGAATTTCTACCTCAGGTTTTTTTGTTAGGGATAACAAAGGATTGCACTACCTCAGAGACGAGCTTATTTCTGAACTTGATCACAGCAGCCAGATTGTTGGTGGGACAATACTGGAAGAATCCAGAAATACCGCCTATGGAAGAATGGACTGTGAAAGTAACAAATTTGGCGGAAATGGTCAAAATATCGGCATACTTGAAAGATCGCTCAAATGAACAATATTTGACAGACTGGAAACAGTGGATAGACTATATACAAGAGAAACACCAATCAAACAAAATGCATCTGGCGTTTAGTTGAGGCTCGACGTAAAGAGGGAAGAACGTTTACCAAATCAAATGTTTACAAAGACTAACACCTAATGTTGTATGTCTATGTTATATGACGAAAGCCTCTTAATATGATCTTATGCTTAATGTTGTTTGCCTTAATATTGATAAAGCGGATTGAATTTCTGCCTCAGGTTATGAAACTTCTACCTCAGGATCCCTGGTCAGCGACTATAAAAGATTGCACTATTACTGAGACGAAGTTAATTCAGAAGCACGAATGAACAATAGGTGATAGACTAGATATAGTAGATAGACCATATATAAGATTTACCTCAGGTTATCAAATTTCTACCTCAGGATTTTTGGTTAAGGATCATAAAAGAATGTACTAATACTGAGATGAATAATATGTGATAGACTAGAAACAGTGGATAGACTATAGAAAAGAGAAACACCAATCAAATAAAGCGTATAGTTGAGGCTTGACGTGAGGAGTGAAAAATGTTTGCCAAACCAGACGTTTACAAAGATTAATACTTAGTGTTGTATATCAGGTGCTATGACGATTGATGCATACTGTGATTTTATGTTCAATGTTGATTGTTTTAATAAAAGAAATTAAAAAAAAATGCGTCCAGATCCATGACATCAAGTGGAACAATCTTTCTTGTTGGATTTTCAGCTTGTATTTAGACAAATTGGATGATTTGCTGTTTTGCCAAGAAGACTGAGGACTCTTGCTTGATGTTTATGGAGTCTTCACATTGAGAGGTGACATGTAAGGCATATACACAAATTTCAGTCTCAAAAGTTCCCTTTTAATGAGTCAGATGTAGCACAGTAGTGTCAGAAGATTTACAAGCTGATGGTAGATCTTCTGTTTACTTCTGAAAGCTAATGGTATAATTCTAGTACAGGGACTCCCAGTTTGAAAACCATGGATAGCATGTTCTCTTAAGAGAAGTTCATCTTGACAGTTCCCGGGCTCATCTTACTATATAGTTTTGGGTATAAATTGTCAACTCTAACTAATGCAAAAATAATGTTCAGGAACAAATGATGGCTAAGAAATTGCAGTGCCAACTCACTGATCCACCCTCTCCTCGAGAATCCATCACAAGACCAAACCAGGCTGGACAATTGTCCAGGGTTCAGCCTCCCTATTTTAGGGTAGATTATTGAGAAAGTCATTGCTTCAGAGGATCCTGCCTGAAGCAGATTACCGTACTTGGAACTGTTTCAGTGGGCTGAGACCAGGTAATTGTTCTTGCAGTTATTTGTTTTTAGTTCTTTTTGTATTGCTTTTTGTGTTTTTAATTTTGTAAGCTGCCCAGATTCATGTATGTGAGATGGATGGTACATAAATTGAACAAATAAATACATTGCTCAGCTTGCTCCTTTGCCTAAAATAGCCAGTTCTCATTTTAGGAAGATACAGACAATAACTGCTCTCATTGATTTTTTTTTATAATCAGAAACTTTTAGTATATTTGTTTCTTATTCCCATTGTTAATTCTTTTAAAAGAAATTGACATCAAATAACAGAGTCTTCAGCAGTCTCATTATTTTTATAATGCACTTCTTATATTGATTCATATGTGTCATCTCT
This sequence comes from Bothrops alternatus, assembly GCA_034064705.1. Classification (NCBI taxonomy): domain Eukaryota; kingdom Metazoa; phylum Chordata; class Lepidosauria; order Squamata; family Viperidae; genus Bothrops; species Bothrops alternatus. The sequence goes on from JARGCV010000077.1 coordinate 5,044,358, forward strand.
TGGGTCTCAAAGTGGCTTACAAGATCAGCTATGAACACTACACAATAGTATTAAAAGCAACATAAACAAAAGTATAAACCAATCATACAGGCCCATTACTTATCCCACAATTTGACCGATTTCAACTACAGTGTATCCTCTCTTCCAAACACTGCCTAGAATAGCCCCATGATGAAATAGGCAGCAAATTTAATAAACAAAACCAAACAAGTGCCTTTAAAAGACATCAGAAAATGGGACCATCCTCGTTTTAGAAGGTGCTACTAAGAATTTCAACCTAACCTCTTGGACTGTACAGATTTGGGTCAGGCTGTCCTAAAGATAATGGGGACTCAAGCTGTAGAGGCCTTTAGTGGGAATAACCAGATCTTTGAATTGTATCTGGAATCATACTGCTATCTGCTGCAGTTCCTGCAAAATTAATGGTATTCTGCTGCATTGATAATGACTGGTCACCAACTGCATTTTAAGCCAGATGAAGCATCTGAATTGCCTTCAGGGGCATCCCCACGTGGAACAAATTGCAGTAATCCAGTTTGTGAGGTGACAAGGATATCAATTATTGTTGCCAGAGCCTCCCGCTCCAGAAAAGGCTGCAAGTGGCACATCTACTTAAGTGGGGGGAAAGTCTTCCTGATCACAGCCTCTACCTACTGGAGATATGAGTACTGAAGGATCCAGAAATTGTGGACTTGTTCTTTCATGAGTAATGACAAATGTAAAGCAGTATGAAGGATTCTGAACAAGTAGCATCCCTGACGTTCTGGAATTCATCCTACATTTATTATATTTCATTAACTCCTCCTAGCCAATAGTCAAGATTTCTGTCACATTTGTTATTTGATCTCGGATAGAGACATCAAGATGGATATCATCAACATATTGACAATACCTCTTCTTGAACTTTCCCAACCATTTCATGCAAATGTTACACCCTACATATTATAAGTGACTAAAGGTTCAGTTTCATTTCACTTCTACCACCAGAACTGATTGGATATGCCCAATTAGGAGGGAGTGGAATCACTGGATATAGTGTTCCTGACTTCCAAGCCCCACAGCTTGTCAAAAGATTGTCATGGAAAATGGTACTGAACGCTTCCTGCCAAGAGATCAGGCAGGACAAACAGGAGCACATTTTCCCAGTTTAAGTCCCACTGAGATTATTATCAACAGTACCCAGTGCAATTTCTGTCCTATTCCCAGGCCTGAAACCAATCTGCTTCATCCAGTGCCCTTAGTAACTCCTGCCATACTTCTTTCCCAGCAATTTTCACTGCAGTGTTATCATTCCGTGAACTGAATTTAATATATTCAGTTCAGCGAGAGAAATACAAAGAGCAACTTTTCTAAAAAGGCAGAGAAAATAAGACCTTTTGGGAAGCTATTCAGCTTAATGAAACAAACACCAAGAGCAGGTATAGGCAGAGAAAGCAGAAACCAAAAATAGAGGGGGAAAAAAGAAAAAACACATTTAAAGATGTATCATTCATACATACACAAATGGTGCTAAATGAATTGGAAGAAAGGCACTGGGCATAGTTTAGCTCAAGAATGGAGAATAAAGAAAGTATCATTTGAGGGAAGAAAAAAGAAAGGGGATTTTTGGCTTGAGGAGGGTATGAGGAAGGAGAAAGAGAGATAATACCAGCTTTCTTGGTAACAATGGGTTATCTGAGTGAAAGGGTTAGACAGAAAATAGAAGGGAGAGAACATTTTTCTCCCTTAACCAGAGGATGACCACTTTTATCCTTTCCCAGAGGAATTAACAAATAAAAAGAAAACTAAGTTTTACTTCAGGAAGTTGGGAAATCATTAATAAGCTATGAAATGGAAGAGAAAAATAGCATTTTCTTTCTCCTTTTTTGACTGAGAGGATGGGAATAAGAATATTTCTTTTAGCGGAATGAGCAGTGATAGATAGGATCTCTTAATCATTATTTTAAACAAAAGGCATTACTGTGATGATCAGCTTTGGACACAGCCAAAGGATAGGATAAATCACGAACACTGGGATTACAACTATTTCAATGGCTCAAAACTTAGTCCTTCAAATCAGTATTGGAAAGCTAAGAAAAGTATACATTGTATACATACATTTACACACACACACCCATTCCCAGTCTAGCCTACTCTTTCTTTCTGGTTTAAATGGGAATGTTCAAATCAAAATATGTTTTATCTTTTGATTGAATGTATGTTTTTTTTCCCTGGGACAATGCCTACAATTTTACAAGTATTAACAAAAAAGGAGAAGCATTAAGAGAGTTCATTCTGTTGGATGTTTGCAGAAACTCATGTTCAGAGTTTGAAGAATCTTGTCTGAATTTTAATAATGGGGAGGCTTCTGCTATGTTTTTGCACAGCTTGAATGGAGCCTCTATTTTCATTTGCAGGTGATCTTTGTAAAAACTATGGAGTTTCCTAAAAAATTTCATATTTTGGGGACACTGGCAACACATACTGTAGTTATGTCTGCTGGGTATCAGTTATCCCACATTTTTACAGCAGTGCTTGCAAGAAGGCTTTTAGGCTTTTAAATTAAAATGATACATCTTGACTGGACTGGATGTTTTCCCCAAAGAGATACATGAGAAACCATATTAGACACATTTTGAATGTTATTAACAAAATTAAACAAATTAAAAAGCACCTGTGATTTTTTTCTCTCCCCTTGATGCAGAAAACGCTTTTGACAATTTGGAATGGCCTTCGTGCTTGTGGTTTTGAAAACGATGAGCTTTTATAACTTGTATACAGAGCATTTATAAAGAGCAAAAAAGCTCTTTAGTAAATGGCTGTTTATCTCAGCAATGAACTACACGGAGGGGGACAAAACTATGTTGGTTGCTTTCTACCAACAGCATTTTGGCTTTCTTTCTTGACCAAAGCTCTGAGCTGGTACAAGCAGTGAACCAAACTGAGGGGACAATTGAGGATGCAGGATAGGAAATTAGGCAATATGTTTAGTATTTAGTATTAATGGGAGTCAGTTTAGTGACATATAGGAACTCAGGAAACTCTGAGTTTTAGTTCCACTTAAGAATACAAAGACAGCTGGGAGTAGGAAGAGTGGCAGAATCTGGGGATGGAGTTAAAAGAATCCCAACAGAGCCACAAGTGAACGAAGTTCAACTTCCATTGAATTCTGTTGTCTCTTATTTAACTACAAGTTAAGAAGATTCCTGTGCAGAGGCATGAACAGCAGTAAATCGGTTTAATGGACTTTCATATATAGACCTGATTTTTCATGAATGTCAGATGCTCAGTTATTCTTTGATTCAATTTTTTTCTTTTTAGTTACAGGGCTTCATTCTTTTTCAGGAGAAGACAGAGCACAGGGTGGCCAGTTTGAGAATGAAAACAATGTATGCTGGTTTCTCTGCTCCTGACTCCTTTTAGTCTGCCTTCTAAGCTACTTCATTCATTCATTCATTCATTCATTCATTCATTCATTCATTCATTCATTCATTCATTCAATTCTATAGCTGCCCATCTCAGTCAATGACTCTGGGCAGCTTACAATTCAAAGTATATATTAAAATTAAGACACTAAAAATTTAAAAACAATAAAAAGAATCTTTTAATACTTGTATTAGCTGTTTCATTGGAACAAACTTCAATGCAGGCAACTCTATTCCATTGGTTTTGTGCTCTTCTGGATGATGTAGGAGAAGGAGCTTGGGGGCAGAGTTAAAAGAGGGATCAGCCTAGAATCCCTGTATAGCCCAAGCAAACTAAGTCTAACCTCCCTTGAATTCTATTGACCCTCATCTAAATCTTACACAGGTATTAACCATTACTTGAGAAGATTCTTGTGCATAGGAATAATTAGCAATAAATTAATTTAATTAGACCTTCTCATTGCACTCTCGGGTGAGTCTTTTGCTGCTTAAATGGTTAGCCATAGCATCTCCTTTTCCTTGGGGTGAATACCTGTAGACCAAAGAAAATATGCTGCCACAAAGCTCCCTGCCAAGAAAGGAAAGTTGTATTAAGTTGGTCTTGTGCATATCACAATGTCTCTCCTGTCAGGCTGTCAGACGTTTTGAAGCAGTAGGTACCACTGAATTATGAACTAGCTTTCTTTAGCTTTTTCACGAGACTCCAGCCTTTTACACGTAACCGAACCACAATTCCCAGTTAGGTTAGCTCAGAAAGCTGCCAGTTCCGTTTCCACAACTTCTGGAAGGACACGGGTGTTTTTGTTTTTTTTCCTCTCTCTTCCCCACCTCCCTTTCATATGGTATGAATTCGGGGCAGTTACTTTCTGAGTTGCCCGCTTCCCTTTCGCAGCACCCTTGTTTTTGCTGGAGAGAGAAAGACACACAGACAGTCACAGAAACCGGGGCTTTGGGGTTAAAGCTGCCAGCGAACGGCGAGCCAAAGAAACCGCACCTGTTGCATTTCTTCCTGTAGTCTACACTACAACATTACAGTGGGTAGCTCGGGCGGGGTCATTTGGGAGCAGCGTTTGCACGAAGGCACCCGAAGAGCGCTTACCCTTCTGCACCAGCCTAAACAGCCGTCGGCTAAGTGTTGGGGGGGGGGCGACCCCGGGACAAGGAGTCATTAAGAGATCGCTCCGCTCCGGAGGCATGAAAAAGCAGGGAGAGCGGGCGGGCGCGCTCGCCTCCAGGTGCTGAGAACAGGCGGGCGAGCAGAGCCCTTTTACTCCCGCTGCTTCTTCGCCTTCTTCTTTTTCCTCCCCTCCCTCCCTTCCTCCTCCTCCTCCTCCTCCTCCTCCTCCTCCTCCTCCTCCTCCTCCTCCTCTTTCCTTCTGGAGCGGAGGAAGGCTCCCGGCAGCGAGCGCGCTGTGATTGGCCGCGCGGGGCGAAAAGCAGGCAGAGCGCGCGGCGTTTCCTCCCGGAGAGGAGCCGCTGCGCCGCGGGAGAGATCGAAGCCGGTACCCGGGAAAGCTGAGGTAACCGGAGGCTGGCTGAGCTCGCCTCTTTGGAACGGGGCTTCCCGTCTTCTTCGCTCTTCCTTTGCTGCTCCCGGGACGGTAACTTCGCCAAGCCGCGGCCAAGCCCCACGCGAGACTTGTAAAGGAGCGGGGCGCCAAAAGGGCGCGAAGCGGACGGTCAAAGGTAGAGTGCGCCTTCCTTAACGCCGGCCGATTCTCCAGTTGCGGGGCGCCGCAGACACGATGCAGCCGGCCAACCGCTAAGGGGTCAGCCGTAGCCTGAATGGGGGCGCTGGGACTTTTGCTTCCTGAAGTGGTAAGAGAACAGATTCAGAATTCCTTCTCGGCTGATCCAAGGGACTATGGCTATTCGGTTCGGCTCGCTACGTCGAATCGGTTGATTTACTAATCATCATTATCCTCCATTATCTCTTCCCCGCTCCCCCCCCTCCCCTCCTCCCCAAAAAGAAAGTAGCTAGCGATTTCTCGCACCGCAGTGGAAATGCCTATTTATTAGGCTTTGGTTACCTCGTGGTGGGAAAATACTCTATATGGGTTCAGTAATCCGTTTTTCTTTAGCGGTACCTGAATTTTTTTTTTTTAAAAAAGATTGAAATTAAGTCTAAGGGCAGTCTGTTAGGCTACCTGATGGCTGACATCAAAACGCACCAAATAGCAGCAGAGAATTTAGACTTTTCTGTCTCTCTTCGATGTCATTGAGGGGTATCTAGATGTTGGTAACCCTTGTCATTCGTATTCAGAAGTGGCTGAAGTCCCATCCTCTTCAGACAGTCGGGAGTTGTAGGGCATCGCGTTTGCAGGAGGCTTTAAGGTTCCAAAAATGGCTCCATATAGCCCACCTCTAAGTAAAGCTTTAATGTAGCTCATTGGAAAGTAGAGGACCACTGTCATTCGCTTGCTCTTCTCATTTCCAACCTGTTGAAAAAAACATGACAGTAAAGGAATCCACTAAGGAAAGCAATTCACCCCAGATGAAAACCTGAATAGAAGATGCTGAAGGCAAGGAACGAAATGAAAATACGGTATATCTTCAGCTTTGTATTAGCTGAGTGTTGCTGCAGTATCTTTCTGTTTTGTGTAAGCAGAAAGTCTGCAAAGGGGAACACAAAACAACTTGGAACTTTGCTTCACTTATGGTTTATCTCCTTCTGTACAGTAGTCTTTTAGCAGGTCAGGGGACTGTTTTATTATTTCATTTATAATTGCATTGACAAGGCATGGCTCAGATGCTACCAAAAAATAAAAAAAATCCCATCCCTCTGACGTAATTAGAGAACCCCTTAAGTGTCTTCCCAAGTTAATTCAGCACCATTGAGTAGTGTTCATTCACAGAGAAATATATATCACAGCAGCAGCAGAAGAAGAAGAAATTCAAAAGATGCAATAGTAAATATTTTAATGTGGAAAGAAATGTATTTAGAGGCTGTCCTGGAGAGGGAAAGGTGAGGCTGTATCACCTCTGGGGTGGAAAGAAGAGATCTGAAGATCATGAGAGCAGTATATGATTCCTGAGAGGTAAGGACTGATGTGAAGGTCAGAAAAAAATTAAAGGACCCAAAATATTTAGCACTTTTAAGCCAAGTATAGTCATTAGAAAGTGCTTCTATATGTATTTCTCATCATTCTCTTGGGATTCCCAGTGCAAATAAAAATAATGGTAAGATATATTATTAAAGATAGACTGCTTTTGCAGAGTTGTTCTGCCTTGTGTCGAGCACTAAAATTGGATATGGGAATGGGAGAGAGAATCCAGTACCAGGTCTACGAGAGAGATCTATTGAACTTGAAAGTTTATCGTGCATACTTGTTTCATTGCCTTGTTTCATCAGCAGTTGTAGCTTGTGTTCAATATGCTGGCTTACCTAGCATAATGAGCAGTACTTCATTGGCAACATTGGGGAAGACTTTGCCAATCAGTATATTTCATACTTCGTATTATAAAACCTAAGTAAATAAAAGGTCATGTTTTGAATGCATGAATACGTTTTGGTCATATAATTAAAACGGATAAATATTACATGATTGCAGTAAAAAACCACAAAGATTAACTTGGTTGTTGCTTTCTTATAGAAATGAACTGGCTAATATTGGTGACATTTTGATGATCCATGGAGAAGCAAGAGGGACCGGTTGGACATGTGCTGGTAAGGAATATTCAGTTGAATTTCTATCTTTCTATGGACTGATACACGCAGAAAGTTCTTCTTTGCCACACTTCATTTTCTTTTGAGGTTGCTGTTAATAAAAGGAGAAATTCTCTGTTAGATCGAAAGAAGTTTCTGCAGGTCTCTTTCCCCCACTCTAAAAAAAAATAATGCAATTGGATGTTGTCAAATCAGTAAACTGTTGACTCAGGAACAATTTTACTCTATATGGCCAGGCTGGGAAATCTTGTGGATCTCCAGAAGTTGCTCAGTGGCAGCCCAGCCAGTGTGGGAAAGAGTGAGTGAGGGATGCTGGGAACCGTTGTTCAGCCTCATCTAGAAGGCTACTGATTCTTCATAGCTCCTTGAAGAGCTGCTAAATTAGACTCAAGCTCTGTCCTTTCACAACAGAAGCTCCATTGAAAGGGCTGGTTCCAGATTATTTCTTTTAGTTTCTCTCCTCTATGGTTCCAAACAAGTCTGGGGGGAAAATATTTCTCTCATGGAATGAAGGCCAATGAAAGCAAGGATTAACTAAAAATGACAATTTTGTATTCATTATATCACAGTAATATGTAAATGTGATTGTTTTTAAACGGGAGGTTGTTATTTTCCCCATCTTATAGATAGGAACAATAAAAGCCAACCATGGAAAAGCCTTTTTACATGCTTTCTGTTACCTGTTAAAAATGAGTAGTAGCAGTAAGGACCAGTCTGAGCTTTCCAAGTATAAATTCCCATTTGGTGTCAAACAAGATTGGAAGAAAGTCCACCTTTTGTGAATCAGCTCTGGTGTGAAGTGGGTCAGATAACTATGTTCCTGGATTGCTGAGCAGCATCTGAGCAGGAATGGGCATCTGTAACCTTTAGGGATCTGTTTTAAGGAGGGGCCATTTGCAGTGCTTTGTTAGAAGGAGTGGGGAGGGGGAGAGACTTAGCTTTTCCTCTTTGAATGATAATTGGAATCTATCTGAAAGAGGGAAGTTAGAGGATGAGCCAAGCTCCTGGAACTCATGATGAACTTCCATCCTTCCCGTGTTTCCATTCCTGCACCCTTAGCAACAATCTGAAGCAACATCTGTTTGTAATACTGAGAATCAGTTGAGCTTCTGCAGATGTTGCAGATGCAAAAATCTCATTGCCCATATCCAAAAGAAAGGGAGGAAATAAAAAGGAATAAGATGTGCAGATGAATCAGGTAGAATTGACAAACTCCTGTTTAGCTTTGCTTATTTTGTTTGGGTTTCTGAAAAGGGAGCTGCACAGCTATTAAACTAGCAATATCCTAATACAATACTTACCCTAATGCAGATCCTAATGCAAATGACCCATAGAAGGGATAGGGGGAGATTTTTCTTTTGTGGGAAGTAGAGCTACAGTATCATTAAAATCACTGCATGGATTTCCAGGTGAGCCAGAAATGAATGGGCTCACCTCTCCCAGAGCACTGCCAACCCCGTTGGAATCCAGAGCTCTGGGGCTGCTTTAAGGCTGCCTGAATCCTTGAGCGGATGTGCCTTTAGTGAGGAGGATATAACAAAGTAGAGGAACGAGAAGATATTGCTTGAAATGTCTCTCAAATAAGCTGCTTTAAAAACTGTTGCTCTTATTGTTATAATCTACTGGGCAAGGAAGCTCCTTTCCTACTCCCCCATACACAGAATTATCATACTCCCAGTTGGCTAAACTATTTGGTAGAACTGAAACACAGTCTTTCCTTTCTGGAATTAAGAGAACTTGCACTGATGATGTTATCTAATAATGAAAGGTCTGCAAGAAAGCAACCAAGCTCAAGGAGAACCAAGGACCCCTCAGATCTTTCTCTCTGCAAAGAGATCTTTATGTTTTTGTGACCCTGGTTTATTATTTGACTTTACAGCTGGGCACTTAATTTTTTTTTTTTAAAGACATTGTTCTAGATCGTAGTACCTTTCTGGGACATTTGGCTATATGAGTCTTGTGATACTATCTGTAATGCCTCTGACTAAAAGTCCTAGAAGATAATCTTATGAGATTATTGCTTAGCCTCATGTCCTTGGTTCATGGAGCTTCTCAGCATTCTGTATCGTCTTTCCTCCCGGGCAGAGGAGATCCACAACTCTGCTGTGGCATCTTGTCCCTATGGCAATAATACTTAGCAGTTTTATTGATGATTTGGAATTTATAGAAAGACCGATTCTGGCCACAGTGAGGGATTATTAGAGGAAAATAGAGTTTCAGTTCAGATCACAGCTGAAGTTTGTAGAAGGAGCTGGCATTATATGAAGTTGCAAGGTCAGGTGTTACTTCAAAGAATCCTTTAGCTACTCAAATTTCCTGGTGGACAACAACTGACTGCTCTCAGTCAGGAGCACTTTTGGAAAGCTTTGGCTAACTAGCCAGCATTACCCTCTGGAACAGAGAATGTAGCCATAGCAATTGACGTCTTCAATACCTCTCATTTAGGTCATTCTAGCATGCTGCCCTTGAAAAATGTAATGCATGTAGAGCAGGGGTGTCAAACTCAATTTCATTGAGGGCTGCATCAGCATTGTGGTTGCCCTTGGGGGGCCGGGTGAGTGTGGCCAGGGTGGGTGCAGCCTACTGGGTGGGAGTGGATGGAGTGGGTGTGGCCTACTGGGTGGGCATGGCCAGCTCTACATCATTCGCATCAAGGGTGCCTGTGGGGGCCTGGGCAGGAGTGGTACAGATCTGAGGGTTTCTGGCAGAAGAGGGTGAGACCGGGGCAAGCGCCAAGGCATGGTCCATTTCTTCATTCCTCACAAAGGGTGACACCTCCCCAGCATGCACCCAGGGGCTGGTTCCTTGTTGTTTCCAGGCAGCCTTGTGAAGCTAAGACTGAATGCGTTTCAGCATAAAGGGCCACCACAAAATTGTACATTGGCTCCTGGCCGGCCTGGGCCAGGGCCAACGCAGCGGGGGCCGTTCCCTCACTGTTTCCAGGATAGCTTCATGGGTCACATGAAACAATTTCGTGTGCCGCATCCGGGCCCCGGGCCTTGTGTTTGACATGTCTGATGTAGAGTAACAAATGATGATCCTGTTCCTATTGAATATAAGGTTTAGGGAAAATTTACCACCAGTCTGAAACCAACTATACTTGCTTCCCTTTAGGTTTCTATTCTTGTTTTGGAAATCCTAAAGAGGTTAGTGGTAGAATATCAGCAAAGATATTACCACGTATATAATTATGCTCTTATATGTCTTCTTTATCATAAATCCTATGCTACAACCTATCATAAGATTAAGTCAGTCAGTCTAAAGAAACTTTGCTGTAGCAACTGTGGAATCTTGACTGTGGCTGCAATCCGTATTGAAATTTAGAAGTTGGATTTCCGGTGGCTCCGTTTGGTGCCACCATAGCCTCCTTTGGAGGCTCCGTTATCCCGGGATCTGTTAAGCCGCAAAACAGCGATCATCAGCTGTTTTTTTGCAGTGAAAAATCCCCCCTTCGGGAGAAGGGGTGAAGAGCATCGGGCGTAGGTTGAGCTCCTCTAAAAACCCCCTGAAAAAGTTTTCAAGGGGAAAGAGTGAGAGCTCCCCAGGCGCTCGAAGACGCTCCAGCCCGGGACGCTTCTGTCAGTAGACAGAAAAAGACGCCGCGACCACCCCTGCGGAAGATAAGTATCTAAGAGTGATTTATATGCAGGCGGAGTGAATGCAAGAGATTAACATTGAAAGTAACTTTTTATATTTTACTTCTGACCACAACTATTCTTACAATCAACATAATGACTTAAGATGGCGATCGCTTTCTAACAGAAGTGAAAGTGACTTTCTAGAACAAAGGCTTAGCAATCGCTCAGACTTAAAGTTTAAAATTCTACAAATTTTAATTAAAAATTTAGGATTTGAAAGAAGATAAGAAAAAAAAGAAGAGGACAAAAATTTTTGGCAATATATATTTTTTATTTAAAAGCAATTTTTTGAGAGCTTTTATAAAAAGTGGATTGATCACAGAATGGCTGCCAGACAAACTAAAATAACATCTGCGAAGGTTGCAGTATCCTCACCGGCTCAGCTCTCTAAATTACAAACACACAGTTTTTCTGCTCCCCCGGCTTCTTCAACATCTACACAGCCTCAAGCCCCCTTGCCTATTCAATCCCCTCCAGAAATGTTGACTATGAAAGATCTGCAGGCTGCATTATCAACAATGACTGATAATATAGAGAGAAGCATGGAGAAAATTGGGGATGAATTGGAGAAAAAGATTGTAACTCATGCTGAGGAACAAATTAAAGGAGTAACTGATGAATTGGAGAAAATTAAAGAAACAATTGAGACTCATAATACTTTGATAAGAGAAGATATTGTGGAAGCTTTCAGGGGGTTTTGGGACTATACTTTGAGAGTGGAAGAGAAAGTGGAAGGGGTGGAGCAACAAATTGAGGAAAAGTTGGAAGGAATTAAAAGTGATATGCAAGATCAAGCTGTTATGGTACAATATAATCAAATGATGTGGGCTGTCAGAATAAGAGGGCTGAAAGAGGATGCAAATCAGACTCAGGAGGATTTGAGAAGGATTTTTGGAGATGCTCTGGCACAATTTATAGATGAGGGGGTACAAGATGTGTCTTGGCAGATAGATAGGATCTACAGAGTTAACTCATGGATTGCAAGACAACGAAATTTACCTAGAGACATTTTGATTTATTTTGTTACAAGGAGATTTAGAAATCATGTGCTTACAATATCTTATAACAAGAAATTAACTGTGGCCAGTCAAGAGGTTGTGATTTTGAAGGAGATTCCTCCGAAGATGGTAAGAGGAAGAAAAGATTATGCATTTTTGGTGGAGGAACTTAGAAAACGTGGCTTACAATATAGGTGGGAGGTCCCAGCTGGACTATCATTATCTTACCAGGGTAAATAGATACCACTTGAATTCTATTTGGAAAGCAAAATATTTTTTTGAAAATGTGATGAAGGCTGGTAAACCCCCATCTCCAACACTGAAAAGTACAGAATTACATAAAGAAGGAAACAAGGACCAAAAAGTACAACTACAGCTTGAAGAGCCACAACCTCTTGGTGCAACAGGAGAAGGAGTTTTATTGAAGCTGCCTGAGCGGAGCCTTGATATCTTTCAGCCTCTGGAGGTAGAGATGCCTAAAGATAAAAGGCAAACTCGGGCAATTACTAAACGTAAGGAACAAAAAGAAAAGGAGCAACAAGAACGGTCTACAACTCAAGCAGCAGTATCTACAAGTGTGGAAGCCATGGGAGCTCGACCAAAGAAGAAAGATGAAAATTTCGAATTGGTCTTGCAAAGGCTTTCTAGAATTGGTCATGTCAAATAAATTTTTGACATGGATTGTCAATGGTTTAAATTCTCCACAGAAAAGGAAGAAGATTTTTCATTATTTGATTCAATGTAAAAATGATGTAACCTGCTTACAAGAAACACATATTAGAATTACTGATCAGAAATATTTGATAAATAACAAATTAGGTACACACTTTGTTGCAGCGGCTGCTGAGAAGAAGAATGGAATTGTTATCTATGTTAAAAATCATATAAGAACTAAATTAATAGAATCAGATACCCAAGGTAGATATTTAGCAATTGAAATTTTAAAAGATGGGAAAAAGTACTTTTGATGGGTATATATGCGCCAAATCAACAACAAGGAAAATTTTACAAGTTAATATATAAAAAGTTAATACAATTTGATTATAGGTCTTGTATTATAATGAGAGATTGGAACGGTGTGATAGATACTGATTTAGATAAAAAGAAGATACTATTAATTCCTCAAACACGTTCCAAGTTGCCTAAATCTTTTTTTGATATAAAGGATGATTTTGATTTGATAGATATATGGAGAGAAAGAAATGGTAAAGAGCAAGAATTTACTTTCTTTTCTGACAGGCATCAGTCATTTTCTAGAATTGATTTTATTTTAACTTCAAGTGACTTACTTTTTAGTTTAAAGAATGTGAAGATCCTACCTAAAGTTTTAACAGATCATAATCTGGTTTGGATGGAGCTAAAGGAAGGTCAAAGACCTAAAAGATCTTGGAGATTAAATGAAAATGTGTTTAAATATGATATAAATGTGAATGAATGTAAAAATGTAATGAAGGATTTTTTTTATGTTAAATATGCATAAGGGTACAACTATAGAAATGGTATGGGATGCAAGTATAGCGTATATGCATGGGATTTTAATTGATTTGAATAAAAGGCATAGGTGCAAACAAGAGAAAAAACGGAAGGTCTTAGAGGAGGAAATAAGAAAGAAGGAACAGTTATTAATAAAGAGACCAGACAATAGAAATATTAAAGAGGGGATTAAGGTCTTACGGAAACAATTTGATTTGTTGATGGCAGACCAAGTTGCTAGGAATATACAATATGCAAAACATAACACGGTTTTTAATTCCAATAAGCCTGGCAGATGGCTGGCCTATACATTAAGGAAAAAACAAAAATCCCGAATAATTGAAAAAATAGAATATAAAGGGAAAGAGGTGTTCCAACAAGAAATTATTAAGAAAGCCTTTTTAGAATTTTATACTAGGTTATATGCTGAAGAGAAGGTACAAGAGAATGATATAGATTTTTTTTGCAAAATGAAAATGTATCAGTAATTAACAATGAACAAAGAGATAGATTAAATACATTGATTACATCAGAAGAAATAATTTCAGTGATTAAACAATTGAAAATGGGAAAATCTCCTGGGACTGATGGGTTAACGGCGGTTTATTATAAGCATTTTCAAATGGAAATGGTGAAACCTCTTAGAGAGCTATTTGTTAATATACAAAAGGGGGGTCAGGTCCCACCTTCATGGAAAACAGCCTATGTTACTTTAATTCCCAAAGAGGGAAGAGATAATGTTCAACCAGAAAATTTTAGACCTATTTCATTGTTGAATACGGACTACAAGATTTTTTGCAAAAGTGATGGCTAATAGATTAATGACAGTTTTACAACAAACAATTCATACTGATCAAACCGGTTTTTTACAAGGGAGGCAGATGAAAACTAATGTTAGACAACTTATTAATATAATAGAATATTTGGAGAAGCATACTCAGGTGCCCGCAGTTCTTATGTTTTTGGATGCGGAAAAAGCATTTGATAGATTGAATTGGTTGGTTTTGAAAAAATTGATTGTTAGGATGGAAATGGGGGATCAGTTTATTAATTCTATATTGGCGATTTATCAGAAACAAACAGGACAGGTTATTGTGAATGGAGATTTAACAGATTCATTTAATATAGAGAAAGGTACCAGACAGGGATGTCCATTATCCCCTTTGTTGTTTGTTTTAACTTTAGAGGTTTTATTGAATAGGATAAGAGGAGCAGATGATTTAAAAGGTATAGAGATTAGACAACAAGATTATAGATTACGTGCTTTTGCAGATGATTTAGTTGTGACACTGACTCAACCAATACAGTCAGCCAAGAGATTGATGGAGATAATTAAAATTTATGGTAGGGTATCAGGTTTTAAGTTAAATATAACTAAAACAAAGATGTTAGTTAAAATTTGAATTTTAATTCAAAACAGGAATTGGAAAGAATAACAGGATGTGAGATAGTTAAGAAAATTAAATATTTAGGAATTGATATTGAAGCCTCTAATGGTAAGTTATATAAAAATAATTATGAAGTTTTGTGGAATAAGACACAAATAGAATTGGAAAAATGGAAGAAATTACAATTATCTATGTTGGGTAGGATAGCAGCAGTTAAAATGAATGTATTGCCTAAATTTTTATTTCTTTTTCAAATGTTACCCATACTTAAAAAGGATGCGAATTTGGAGGAGTGGCAGAAGGGTATTAATAGATTTATTTGAAATGGCAAGAAACCCAGGGTCAAATTAAAAATTATTCAGGATACAAGGGAAAGAGGTGGTTTAAAAATGCCTAACTTTAAGTTATACTATCACGCTGCTGTTTTAGTGATTGGGTCAATTTAACTAATGATAGAATATTGAATATTGAAGGGTATGATTTATTATATGGTTGGTATGCATATCTAGTTTATGATAAAAAGGTGGATAGGAGTTTCAAAGAGCACTTATTGAGAAATGCTCTGCTGCGTGTTTGGAAAAAATATCAGTATAAATTAAATAATAAGATTCCTGTATGGACGGTTCCCAGACACGCAATAGAGAATATAAATAGAGAACAATTACATGATGTGGTGCCTTATGAGAAACTCCTATTTAAAGAAGGGAATCTCTTACTATTGAAGTCCTTGAATATTTTAAGAGAGGAAGGAATAATCCTTACTTGGTTTCAATATTTACAATTGCAGACTAGATGGAGAAAAGATTTGAAGATGGGTTTATCTCAAATAGATGAAAATTTAATTAAACAAATTAGAGATCAAAGGTTAATGCATATTAAAAGATTGTACAACGCATTGATAGAAATTGATTCGGAAATTGAATTAGTTAAGGACTGTATGATAAAGTGGGGACAAAATTTTGGACAACCAATCATGATGGAAATTTGGGAGAGGATCTGGGTGAAAAATGTAAAATTTACACAAGCGCAACATTTAAGAGAAAATTTTTATAAAATGTTTTATAGATGGCATTTGGATCCAAAAAAAATATCATGTATGTACCCTAACTTACAACCTAAGTGCTGGAGATGTGAATGTATGGATGCTACTTATTTTCATGTATGGTGGACTTGTAAAAAAAATAAGGCTTTTTGGATAAAAATATGGTGGATACTTCAAAATGTTGGTGGGACAATATTGGAAGAAGCCAGAATTACCATCTATTGAAAAATGGACTTTGAAAGTTATAAATTTGGCGGAAATGGCTAAAATATCTGCATACCTGAAAGATCATTCAAATGAAAAATATATGTTGGATTGGAAAAAATGGATAGCGTATATTCAAGGGAAATATCAATCTAAGAAATTGTATTTAGCATATAGTTAAATTTTTATTTGGATTATATAATAATTTTGTTTGATGTAGTGGGTTTTCTTTTGCTTTACCCTGTATTCACTTTGGGAAGTCGGGGGGGGGGTAGGATGGGAGGGTATAATAACTGTAACACTTGTAATATATAAGAAAGAAATACTTATTGATATATGAGGGGTTGCTTGGACAGTACCTCTGGACTACATCTGGAGGGGGTTGAGAGGGAGGAGTGAAGGAGTGGAGGGAAGTAGGGTTGGAAGAGATGAGGGTGGGGAGAGAGGGAGAGAGGGGAGGGGGAGGGAAGTAGGAGACAGGGAGGAAGGAAGAGGGGGATGTAGTGAAGGGGGTGCTGCCGAACAACACCCATAGTTACTTTGTGTAAGCATCTAAAAGAATGTATGTTTTGTTTTTGTGTGGGAGAAAGTTGAAAAAGAATGTTTTAAGTTGACTTGTATTTAATTTGATTCTTTGTTTAAAATTATAAAACCAATAAAATATTTGAAAAAAAAAAGAAATTTAGAAGTTCAGAAAAACATATTGTTTCACTTGGGATTTGATGATGAATAATTAATGTTAATATTGTTTGTTTTGCTTTTTATTTTTCTTTTAAAGCTGTTGCCTTTTATTTTATGTAATTTATTATATATAAATCTTGGTGGACATTCAAGTGATTTATGGATACTCAATAATAAAGAACAGAAAAACAAAACTCATTTGAATGAATTACCACTTTTTATAATATATAGAAAGGTCAGTTAAAAGGAGCAAGGCAAATGCTGAAATTGCAGATCATGCTAAGCTATGATATGGTTTGCTTGGCTTTGGTTAAAGCTGCATGCAAGACAGTTCAAGCATGAAACGTTTTGAGCATGAAACAGCTGTTTTGTGTGGTTTGTGCATTAGAAAATCACATATTATGGATAAAACACAGAACAATTGTTTCAGGTAGAAAGTATTTCGAGTGGGTTTTTTTTAAGTGATGTAACTGGAAGTTGTCTTGTCTCTTACAATTGGAATGTTAGCTTATGAATTCTCCTGTGTGCCAGGACAGCAGAAACATTGGGTAGTAATTCTGCTGCTCTTGGCTTAGGTTTGGTGGAGCTGCATTAAGTATTAGAGCAACGCAACAGGCAGTTCATGAGCATGTGGCATAGTGAGGGAGGTGTTCTAGATCTAAGGGCCATTGAAGACTGACTGTAGAAAGGTTAGAGGAAGAAATTGCTGTGAAAGACTCAGGGCTTGATTGTTAACTATGGCAAATCTGAAGTACATGTAAAGGGTGATATCTTATGCTCTTGCCTGCAAGGTTAGATTTAGGAATAGACAACAATGATAAGGTTTATTTTAAAAAATTGTTAATATAGCTCTCATTTTGACTCAACATTAATTACATGTAGGAGGTAATAAACTGAAAACATTGTATCTTGTGTGAGATCAGAAACACAAATTAGCCTAGCTGTCTTTGCATTAAAGTAATTAATTAAGTTAGAATCCACATATGCCAGAAAGGCTAGGTCTAAGGATACCAGATCTGGGTTGCAGAAATCTAGATGATCAGTAGATGACAGTAAAGATTTAACATTTTATGTATTTTCCCCCCCAGATATTTTCCAAAGAGTTATTCTGAGTAGCATTGAAACACTTAAAACTTTTTTAAAATTGGTTTTGTTGAAATAAAGAATACCGAAACTTATTTAAGTTCAAACATCAGCCAACCTTAAAAGTCTGATTTGAAAATTGATAGAACTTTTGGTGTACAATGTTTGTTTCAAGCTCAGACCAAAGCACTTTTTCTATTTCATACATGTCTTTAGCATGTAGTCACTGTGATAAACTTGGATAATGATTTGGCATGTTATGTAATCCAGTCCATTGTAGTTATCTATAATTCACAGTAATAAGGTATAAATCAATTAATGCTGATTTATAATAACCAATTTTGGAGCAAGTAAGCTTAAATAGGAGGACTAATATTTATAAAATAAAATACACATTTAATGCTAGCATTAAATTTTAAACATGAATTTTTCATTTATGTTATTAATTAATAAAAAACAATCTGACCAACTAGCTTATCTCACCTCTGTAGCCTCCAGATGGGTTGAATTAAAAGTGTCATTTATCTCCAACTATTTCCTCTATCTTTGAGTACTGGTGCATTTCAAAGTATCTTGAGTGGCATCTTGATTTCATTCCACTTTAAGAACATTTAAAAATGACTGCAGAGTAAACATTTTACAATGAAGTCCATGAAAATCTGAGTCACTGAAATTTAGGAGCTGTATTTTTTGCTACTTTGTAGCTAATATTAGAGAAATTTTGATCTGTTTAAGCACTGATATCTCAAAAAATCCCAGTAGCTATTCAGAGTACATTTTTCTTTAGATGTGTAGCTAAAAAAAAATTCGTTATATTATCCCTAATACTAATTATCAACTATCTCTCTAGGATCTGAACAGTTCAAAGTGTTATAGCCCATTGTTTGGAAATTCCTGATATGGTCATATCAGGAAATATATAGAAGCTGTTTAATGACTTTGCTAAAGCTTTTGGAGCTGGGGAAGGTATTATGAAGCTGATGGCAAGCCTATAGAATACCTTCATAAAATTGACTGCAGTTTTGTCTGAGCACTTGTTTTTAATTTAAAAAAAACCCTGCATTTTGCTGCAGGCTGCAAAAATGCCAAGAAATCCAGAATGAGTACAATTTGTGCAGTACCTATAAAGGAGAATATTTGTAGCTCTGGGTTGAAATGAAATGTTAAAATTGATGATGTTACCTAGTTTGGGTAATGAAACCTCTGCAAGAAACAACTAATAATTCCCCACCCCAATTTGGGCCATGCTCCAGTGTTAGATTTAACATTTTCCAGCTAAATACTCCTTGTACCATCTCTCAAGATGAAAACACTTAGCTATCTTCCCTCCTCTGGTGTTCTTTTCAATCTGGATAACTACTGAAATTGTTTTTCTCTCTTTGGGTTTGGATTTTATAGCGAGTGTTGAGATGATGCTGGGTAGATAAATGTCTGAAGAGATTTGGGGATGTTTTTCCTTCTCTGCTTTATATAAATCCTTGCTCACCTTGTTGTTTATTTATCTAGGTCAGCGATTCTCAACCTGTAGGTCGCGACCCCATTTGGGGTCGAACGACCGTTTCACGGGGGTCGCCAAACACGGCAGTCTGCCATTTCCCCCCATTTCCCCTCGGCCATTGCGCGCGCGCCGTCCATGCGCGATTCGGCCCGTCGTGCCGCGTATGCACGGTTTGGGCCGTCGCGCGCGTTGCGCATGCACAATTCGGCCCATTGCGCCGTGCATGCGCGGTTTGGGCCGTTGCGCCGTGCATGCACGGTTTGGGCCGTTGCGCCGTGCATGCGCAGTTCGGCCCATCGTGTGTGCCACGCATGCGCGGTTTGGGCCGTCGTGCCGCGCATGCACGGTTTGGGTCATTGCGTGCGTTGCACATGCGCGATTCAGCCCGTCGAGCCGCGCATGCGCAGTTCGGCCCATCACGCGTGCCGCGCATGCGCGGTTCGGGCCATCGCACCATGCATGCGCAGTTCGGTCCGTCACGTGTGCACCACGCATGTGCGGTTCGGTCCGTTGCGCTGTGCATGTGCAGCGCAGGTCGGGGTCACGCCACGCATGGGCGGCGCAGGTGGGGTCTCGGCCTGAAAAAGGTTGAGAACCGCTGATCTAAGACAATGTGAGTTCTTGAAGATCAAAGTGGGGAAACCTAACATAACATATGGATCTTCAAAGCCTGCTAAAAAGCCAGATTTTAATTTTCAAAAGCTTGGAAAGCTCACTTTCGAGACTTCTCTTAATAACATTCCCTGAATGTAGGGACACAAAAGATTGTATTAGGAAGGCAATGGTGGAAGAAGGTGGTCCTTAAGAGACACAGATGCTGAGCCATGAAGGGGTTTAAAGATGATAAACTTCACTTTGAGCTAAAGTAAACTGGTAACCAGTGTGGCTCTCGAAGTAGTGGATGTACATAGATATCATGTAACACCTATAGCTGCTGGGCCAGCAAACAAGAAGAGGCCAGTCAGGCCCCATCTCAGTTAAATCTGCAACTGCCCTCTCATACCAGAAGGCAACTGCTCACCAAAGCTGTCATTATTACCAGAGAATTTTCATCAGACGATGCTATATTTCTAATCACTCATTGTGCACAATCTGTCTTTAGAGGCTTTGCAGAATGTTTCTGGCATGTTTCAGGGTTGATTATCTTCCCCTTTAGAATAGCTGCTTTGCAATACAGAGGCATCCATTAGTTTAAAAAAAAATGGAGGAATATTCTCATGCTTTCCTTTTTAGTGAAAAGGGTGATTCCAGTGAAATAAATTAACTCCAGCATAAATTGCTGAAGTGATAGCTGTGGTAGTCAGTTGTAAGTCTTGAAATTCATGCCTGGTATTCATTCCCCAGGTATTCTTCCTAGTTTACTGTGTTCAGGAAGATACTTATTGATCCCCTTTGGATGTAACACTTTGCAGTCGTGGGGGAAAAAAACAAAGTAGGAGACCCTTCTGTCCCAAGATGCTTTGTAACCTGAGAAGGGGAAAAAAGAAAGCAAAAGTGAAGATATTGCTTTCTTTCAATGCAGCTGCAGCTAATCTGTTCACATTACATAACCCATTACCCTTATTGTTATAATAAATAATTTCATTTAAATGAGAAAATAGTCATAATGAGTAAGAGTGGCTGCAGACATACAAGTAGCACAGGGAGATGCATCTAGTAATAAATAGTGGAAAGTAAATTAATCTGAGAGAAGATAAATTGAGCTTAGCCAGTTTATGTAATTAGGTGAACAATTATTGAAAATAATGGGAAATGTAATTACTACCCAGCTTGCACTATGATTAGGTGTTACAGTAGCAAAGCTATTCTTATTAAACAGTTCAGCAGTGCAGAATTTCAGAATGGGCTATGCTTCTGGTCAAACCTCCACTGAGCTGTGATTTCTATGCATGTTTACTCAGAGGTAAGTCCTATCATGGAAGTAAGACCTCAGAAAGGGCACAAGAAATAAAATTTTAGAACCGGAGACCAAGTTTGATTTACAGGTACCAGATTCAAGGTATTACTATTTTAAAGAAAAGATGTCAGTTCTGAATGGACATATATTTCAAAGTTTACTAGTGGAACTATTTTGGATGGTGTGCATGTGTAGGAAAGGACCAGAAATCTATTACTATATCATCCTCCATTTTTTCTAAAGTTTACTTCTTCCTATTTTGGGGGGTGAGCATGCAGGAAAAACCAGAGATCTATTGACATACCAGCCTCCATTCTTTCTTTATTAAAATATTAAGTTTACACCTTATCACTTTCCATGTTGTTCTCTCATCTTTAATTCCCCCCCCCACACACACTTTTCCCTGAAGTAGGAGGAAAGCAGATGTGATTGTTTGAAGGAGTTGCCAACTGGTGCAATGCACCCAAGTGAAGCACCTTCTTCCCTTTAAATGCAGATATATCCCTCATGTATATTCATCAACAATGGAGAGATGCTTTAGAGACAAAAATCAGTTTCTTTCAACTAGTAGAAAAGTTTATTTTCTTTTTTTAATGAGGGAAGAAAACATCAAGTGTTCTGCCTTTTATCAAACAGCTCTTTTGTCTAGGAGTCTGCACTTTCTGAGAAATGCTTCCAACACTTTAGTAAAAATCTGAAGGGAAGACATTGTAAGGGTCTTTTTGAAATCAAATGAGAACATCTATGGTGGTTAAAGAGCAATGGAGAAAAGTATAACTAGTAATCAATAGTATTACAGGATTTTTCACTGCCTTGTAACAGTAAAAGAAGCACAAAACTATCTCCCAAAGAAGTCTGAAGGACCCTGAGAATGAGCTGGAAAAATAGAAGGAAGCTGTAAGGAGGATTTGGTATAGCATTAGTTCAAAGTGTATTGCTGTAAAGGAATGTGGTTTGTTTTGGGTTAATATACTGTGTGAGTTGAGACATGATTTGTAACCCATGGTTGATAACTTAGCCTGATATGCATGCAGTAATTGCGGGTAATTTAATAAACCATGGCTAAACAAGTCATTACTTAGTAACTGGGTGAAAATTCACTCTGTTTTTATTTGCCGTGTCTTAATTCTTATTTTTTTGAAACTGGTATTCTACAGTAATGGTCTGGTGGATGTGCAGAGACCACATTTCCCAGAGTTCCCAGCCAGGATGACTGTAGCAAGGAGTCCTGATATTTTGGTTTTACAATGTGATTGCAGTCCATGTTACTAAGCTGGTGTATTCAAGGAGGCTTATTTATTAATAACAGAAGAGAAGTCTTTTTCTGATAACAGGCCACTCATAGATGGGAGATGACAGCAGATCTTACTGTCAGGAATAGGTTGTACTCATATTTTAGTGGCTTGCATCCAGCTCTATATTTCCTACCTAGGACTTCTTAACAGATGCATTTTTGTTTCTTTTTGTTATGGCTCCATGTTTAATGGTAAATCCTGTGCTCTTCCTACTTGCACTTATCCAGCTTATTCTACACTTGGTTAGAACGGAGATATGCCCCACGCAAACAGCATAAAGTTAATGTTGTAGCTGGTAAGAACAAAAATATTAATATGATTGGTCAGGCTGGCGTTGGTCAGCAGCATTTTCTACAGAGAAAGAGCTGAAGCTTGCTTTAATAAGGTAAATATTTCATGTAAATTCAGAAAGCAAGAAAAATAAAAGTATATTTCTTCATCCTAGTGGTTGGACCTGACTTTATTCATTTCTTTGCAAAATTCAACTCTTGCAATTTACATTTGTATAATGTTTAGGGATGGCTGTTTTGGTGGAAACAGTTTACAAAGTTTAATTTGATGCACACATAAGCTTCCAGTTGGCTTATCTTATGATCTCATTTTTACTTTCATTTTTGTAAGCTTACAATAGCTTTTATTAGAGAATAACAGGTTTTTGATTAAAAAAACATGCAAGAATAACATTTAAGCTTTTGTAAGAAGTTTCTTCCTTTCTCTATATAGTAGAGTAAATGTAATGAAGGACAGATGGATTTGTCGAATTGGGTAATGTTTGTAAATGGTAAACAATGCTTTGTTAAATTATGTTCCGCTATTCATTATATAATGAAAAATGGTTAATATTTTATAAAAATTGTAGCTGAAAGTTAGTGATTTGCATTGTATTTTACATATAGTTTTGGTTACTATGGCATTCTGAAACAAAACTACAAGATTGACCTGGTATCTCTAAATAAATATAAAACTTAATTATTGCACAGAAATTAGAGTAAAATTGCAAGAAATATGCTCTTTCTACTATTAATAAACTTGGAGGTGGCTTCTGATATATTTGATGTCATGAATCCACAGCATTTTTTTCTTATAGTTTTTTTTAATATGCTATGGTTTATTGTAGGTTTCTTGTTTTTCCAACTTTGTCCAAATGCTAATCTCTGATTATTGTCTTTATACTTCAGTTGCTTTGACCTTTTCCAAGTACAACAGTGACAAAATTCTTTTTGAAAGATAAAAATTCTCATAGATGAGTAACAGGAAAATTTAACCCTTTTCAAGTTTGCTTTACTTCTCATTTATGTGATGGTGTAGAAACTGGAGTAGGGAAAGAAAAATCCTTGCATGGGGATGGGAGTGAATAATTGGTGAGCTTAGAAAACGTGAATCTCAGCCCTTGGTATAAATAATTTTCTTTCTCACATTGCTGCCATAAATGAAAAACAGTACTAATGTTCATGTTCCTCTTTTACATTATGGTTCCATTATGGGTATCTGGACTAAACACTGATAGATATCACTATATATCCCTATATATGTCACTAAGGAGACAGGTCAAGGTAGTTGTGATGATGATAATTCAAATAAGCAGGGGATTGTGGTCCGAGACAGGGGAAAGTGTGAATCAGTTATTACACATCAGTCATGCAAGAAGAGCAAGGCATCCAAAAAGAGAAGCCACAGTGAGTTAATTAATACAGAACATTCTTGTCCCCGGCAATCTAAAAGTTATAGGGTAATTAATAATAATAATGATGATGATGATGATGATGATGTTGGAAGGGACCTTGGAGGTCATCAAGTCCAACCCCCTGCTCAGGCAGGAAACCCTATACAATTTCAGACAAATGGCTGTCCAGTTTCTTCTTAAAAACTTCCAGTGTTGGAGCATTCACCGCTTCTGGAGGCAGGTTGTTCCACTGGTTAATTGTTCTAACTGTCAGGAAGTTTCTTCTTAGTTCTAGGTTGCTTCTCTCTTTGGTTAGTTTCCACCCGTTGCTTCTTGTCCTGCCCTCAGGCGCTTTGGAAAATAGCTTGACACCCTCTTCTTTGTGGCAGCCCCTGAGATATTGGAACACTACTATCATGTCCCCCCTCGTCCTTCTCTTCGTTAAACTATACATACCCAATTCCAGCAATTGTTTCTTATATGTTTTAGCCTCCAGTCCACTAATCATCTTTGTTGCTCTTCTCTGTACTCTTTCTAGAGTCTCAACATCTTTTTTACATCGTGGTGACTAAAACTGGATGCAGTATTCCAAGTGTGGCCTTACCAAGGCATTGTAAAGTAGTATTAATACTTCACGTGATCTTGATTCTATCCCTCTGTTAATGCAGCCCAGCACTGTGTTGGCTTTTTTGGCGGCTGCAGCATATTGTTGAATCATACTTAAATGATTGTCCACTAGGACTCCGAAATCCCTCTCACAGTTACTACTATTGAGCAAGGTACCCCCTATACCAGTGGTTCTCAACCTTTTTCAGGCTGCGCCCCCGACCTGTGCCGCGCATGCATGGCACGACCCTGACCTGCACCATGCATGCGCGGCGCGACAGACCGCATCGCGCATGCGTGGCATGACAGATCGCATCGTGCATGCGTGGCGCGCGCGACGGCCCGCATCGCGCATGCGTGATGCGACGGCCCGCATCGCACATGTGTGGCGCGACAGACCGCATCGGCATGCATGGTGCGATGGACCGCATCGCACATGTGCGGCATGCCCGCGATGGACCGCATCGCGCATGCACGGTGCTGCCCCCTGCGCCGGCCGAGGGGAAAAGGGGAAAAAATGGCAGACTGCGGTGTTTGGCGACCCCCGTGAAATGGTCGTTCGACCCCAAATGGGGTCACGACCCACAGGTTGAGAACCGCTGCCCTATACTATACCTGTACATTTGGTTTTTCTTGCCTAAATGCAGAACCTTACTTTTTTCACCATTGAATTTCATTTTGTTAGATAGCGCCCAGTGTTCAAGTCTGTCCAGATCCTCCTGTATCCTAAGCCTGTCTTCTGGAGTGTTGACTATTCCTGCCAGCTTGGTGTTGTCGGCAAATTTGATGAGTTCCCCATCTATCCCCTTTTCCAGATCGTTCATGAAGATGTTGAAGAGCACTGGGCCCAGAACAGAGCCCTGGGGCACCCCACTACACACTTCCCGCCATGTAGATGCGGTTCCATTGAGGACCACACGCTGAGTATGGCCGGTCAGCCAGCTACGGATCCATCTGGTGGTGATGCTGTCTAACCCACATTTTTCTATCTTATCAAGTAGTAGGTTGTGATCTACTTTGTCAAATGCCTTACTGAAGTCCAAGTAAATTATATCCACAGCATTCCTCTGGTCCACTAATTTTGTCACTTGGTCAAAGAATGCAATAAGATTTGTCTGGCATGATCTTTTTTTGACAAACCCGTGTTGGCTTTTAGTAATGACTTTGTTTGCCTGTAGGTGTTCGCTGATTCGTTGTTTGATTATCTTTTCCAGAATCTTCCCAGGTATTGAGGTCAGGCTGATAGGTCTGTAATTTCCTGGGTCCTTTTTCCCCCCTTTTTTGAAGATGGGAACTACATCAGCTCTTTTCCAGTCCTCTGGTTGTTCCCCACTGCTCTAGGATCTTTGAAAAATATAGTTCAGTGGTTCTGAGATCACATCTGCCAGTTCCTTGAGAACCTTGGGGTGTAATCCATCTGGTCCTGGTGATTGGAACTCGTCTAGGCTGGACAGGTGTTCACTTACCATTTTCTTGCCTATCTTAACTTGTATTTCTATTTTGTTTTTTATGGCACTATTTTTGATAGGTTGGTCTGTTTTTTCCCTTTGTGTAAAGACAGATGCGAAAAACGAGTTAAATAGTTCTGCTTTCTCCCTGTTGCTTGTCACTTTCTTGCCACTTTCACCCACTAATGGACCAATCGTTTCCTTCACTTTTTTCTTGTTGTTTACATGTTGAAAGAAGCTTTTTTTGTTGTTTTTGACTTTGGTTGCAAGCCTTAGTTCATTTTGAGCCTTAGCTTTCCTCACTTCATCTTTGCAGGCTCGGGCTGTTTGCTGATATTCTGACTTACCGGTAGTTATGTGTCCCTCTTTCCACTTTTTATACTTGTCCTTTTTATCTTTCAATTGATCAGAGAGTTCTTTATGCAGCCATGCTGGTTTCTTTTGAGAGCTGTTATTTTTCCTCTTTGTTGGTATTGTGCTAAATTGGGCCTTTATTATCTCACTTTTCAAAATTTCCCAAGCCCATATGGAGGATTGTCATCCATGGAATCCTTCCCAAACCCTCTCTAAGTTTATTGAAATTAGCTCTCTTGAAGTCCAAGACTCTAGTTTGACTGTGTTCTATTGCTTGTGCTTCCATAATGTTGAATTCCAATATTGCATGACCACTTCCTCCCAAGGTTCCTATGGCTTCAACACCTTCTATCATTTCATCTCTGTTAGTGAGAATTAGGTCCAAAATGGCTAATCCCCTAGTTCCCTTCTCTACTTTTTGGGAGACAAAGTTGTCTGCTAAGTTTGTCAGGAATCTGTTTGATCTTCCACTTGGTGCAGAGTTTGCCTCCCAGTTAATGTCAGGGTAGTTAAGGTCCCCCATTACTATTTTGATTTGCTTCCTACATACCTTAGTTAGCTGACTAGCAAAAACTTCATCTTTCCTGTGTTTTGTTGGGTGGCCTATAGTATACACCTATGGCAATATCGTTTCCCCCCCTTTTATATTGACCCATATGCATTCAGGGCAGTTTTCATCATTGTTGTGCTCTATTTCTGTAGAGATGTAGTTATTTCTTATATAGAGAGCAACTCCACCTCCTCTTTTATTTGGTCTGTTTCTTTTAAATAATTTAAATCCCTCTAGCTTGTGTTCCATGTGTGGGTTTCATCCCACCATGTTTCCGTAATGGCAACAATATCATATCTGCCCTCATTAACCTGAATTTCTAGTTTACCCTGTTTGCTGTTCATACTCTGTGCATTTGTGTATAGACATTTGAGTCCTTTACGACCGACCCTGTGTTTACGTCCTACATAACCTGTGTGGTGCCTGAGTTCCCCTAATGTCTTACCACCTATTTGGTTAGTGCACTTTGTGTGGCACTCACTATTAAGAGCTTGATTTTGCTTGACAGCAAGGTTGATGTTCTTGTCCACACACACATGTATGTTACATGCACTGATAGCCCTATAATTTTTAGATTGCTGGGGACAGGGATGTTCTGTATCGGTTAGCTCACTGTCCCCTCTGTTTAGTTTAAATATTCCTCCAGAAAATCTGTGAATTTATAGCCAAGTAACTCAGTCCCTTTTTTTTATGGATGCAAACCATCTCTTTTGTACATTTTTTCATTGGACCAGCTGCTGACATCGTGACTAATATATCCAAAGCCTTCCCCTTTACTCCACTCCTTTATCCACATATTGAATTGTGCTATACACTGGCCTTTTCCATTTTGGCCCTTATACACTGGTAAGACCTCTGAAAAAATAAGCCTACAGCCTATTCTGCTAAGTTCCTGCCCAGGCTCTGGAAGTCATGTAACATAGATGTGTGTGTGTGGATAAGAATATCAACCTTGCTGTTAAGAAAAATCAAGTTTTTAATAGTGAGTGCCACAAAAGTGCACTAATCAAACAGGGCTAAGAAAATAGGGGAACTCAGGCACCACACAGGTTGTGTAGAAAGTAAACACAGGGTCAATCATATAGGACTCAAATGTCTATACACCAAATACATAAATTCCACAAAGTGCAGTGTTAAATGTTTTGTATTGACTAAAACCTGTAGCTTGTTCATCTCTTACCTAAACAAGCTTCTACATGGAATTATATGTCAGAAACTCATCCCTTTTGTAACTGAATTAATGCAACATAAAGCCAATGCATTTCCCAGTGTAATTAATGTATATCCAGACCCTTTTAAAATAGGGTTAAATGTCCTGGGTCACCCCTGAAGTGTAGCACTAGCAATAGCACTTCAGCTTATATACCGCTTAATGGTGCTTTACAGCCTTCTCTAAGCAGTTTACAGAGTCAGCTTATGGCCCCCAACAATTTTACCGACTTCAGAAAGATGGAAGGCTGAGTCAATCTTGAGCTGGTGAGAATCGAACTGCTGGCAGTTGGCAGAATTAGCCTAACCACTTGTGCCACAATGGCTCTTAAAATTCAGTGGATCAATATTCTTACCAAGCAATAACACTAATGTCTTAAAATATAATAAGAGTTATATAGGATTCCCCACATCCTGATTGCATTGACTTCAGTGCACACAATCATATAAAATTACACTGAATGGAAGAAGAACAATGTAATAGCAAGGAATATCCCAATGAACATTCTGCCCCTGGATTCCTCAGGATCTTTAAAGGCCCTGGATATAGCTGTCTAATTCAAAGACGATACAGTATGTGCAAGAACATGGCATGTTATGAGAACGTTGAAAGATGAAAAGGAAACAAATACATTCAATGTGATAGTTGAGGGAGTAGACCGAGCACTCTAAGTAGACAGCATGAAATAGCTAAATTTTCATTTATGATAAGAAGTTCCAAATAATTGGTATTGGGTTTGTATTCCTTTGATACTGTAAACCTTTCCAATTCATTACAGTACTAAATGTATAGTTACAGCGTCTGCCTAAGCAGCTATATGTTCTGGGAGATGATATTAAATACAATTTGGCATTGACTTCATCCAAACCATATGAAATTCTTCATTCTACTTTGTACTTCCGGTGGGAAGAACTTGTCAGGCAGCATTTCAGTTCTTTGGCATTTGGTTATCCCTAGAGAACTGAAAATGAACAACAAATGATGTATCATTGCAAGAAGAAGTTGTTTGAGGATTTAAATGTAATAATGAACTTTATCTTGTTTCTGAATGCTGTTGTTCACCCTAGCCAATTATTTTATGTTGTGTAATCTGCACAAAGGATTGTGCACTAATAATCAGGCCCTCGCAACATGGCTTGATTGATAATTCTCAATTATTCGCTCCGATCCCCATGCAAGGAATTTTGTTTCCCTACACCAGTTCCTACACCATCACATAAATAAGAACTAGCCAAAAGGGGGAGAACTGATGTGAAGATGGGAATTTGCAGTAAAGTTGAAAAGGGCTAAATTTTCCTGTTACCCATCTATGAGAAGTTTTATCTTTCAAAAAGAATGTTGTCATTGCTGTACTTGAAAAGGTCAAAGGAGAGAGAGAGAGAGAGAGAGAGAGAGAGAGAGAGAGAGAGAGAGAGAGAGAGAGAGAGAGAGAGAGAGAGAGAGAGAGAGAGAGAGAGAGAGAGAGAGAGAGAGAGAGAGAGAGAGAGAGAGAGATTGGGAAATGTTAGTTATTTCCCCCTTTTCCCCATGCTTCTACTTGTTTTCCATAATTTTCTTGAGAGAAAGTGAATGATAGTTCTGTGTCTCTGAACAAATCACAAATGACATAAAACTTTGCACCCAAATGTGTTATTTACATTGAATAATTGGCTTAGAAATGGGAAAACAGAAATGAGGTTTTGTTGCCTGTTGTTTTTTGAGGGAAGCCAAAGACCATAATTTGGTAGTTCATTTTATAAAAGCTTCAGGGATCTGATAATCGAGAGAAGGTAAGTTAGATTGACCAGAAACTTGAACTGCGATCTTCTAATTGCTATTGTGGAATGAAAAATCTACAGGTTGTCCTTGACTTACGACTACAACTGAGCCCAAAACTTAAGTTGCTAAGTGAGGCATTTGTTAAGTGAGTTTTGTCCCATTTTAGGACCTTTTTTGCCATAGTTGTTAAGTGAATCATTGCACTTGTTAAATTAGTAACATGGTTGTTAAGTGAATCTGGCCTCTCCATTGACTTTGCTTGTCAGAAGGTTGCAAAAGGTGATCATGTGACCCTGGGACACTGCAACCGTCAAAAATGTGAGTCAATTGCCAAGTGTCTGAATAGATCGTGTGCCCATGGGGATGCTGTAATGGTTGTAAGTGTCAAAATGGGTCATAAGTCACTTTTTTCATGCCGTTGTAACTTCGAACTGTCACCAAATAAACTGTTGTAAGTCGAGGACTACCTGTACATAAATAAGAACTGTCAAGCTGAATTTGAACCAGAAATTGGATTCACATTTGGAAGAATATGGGATCTTTCTGTGCCCCATAAGACATTTCTCAAATCCTTTGATGCTCAAAAACTTGATCTCCTAATGGTCTCATCACTATCCTAAGTGTGAAAATCGAATAAATAAATAAATAAATAAATAAATAAGATTTGCTGCTGATTGGCAGCAAATCACCAATTCAATCCTAAGAAAGAATGGCTTTGCAGTGCAACTGCTTGGTGCTGTGTTTCTTCCCCTCTGGCTGTGCTCTCCACATTGTAACAGGCAAAAAGAACATTTTGGAAGATTTAACTGCTTATATGCAATAATAAAAAGGGACCTGCAGTCTTATGCAGCTGATAGCTGAACAGACTAGTGTTTCTTTAATCAGCTTGAAGTGACAATAATAAATGAAACAGTTTATATCCTCTTCCTGGAGTTCTTGAGCAAGCAGCACTTTCTGGAAGATAATTCTAAGTAATTAGCATTTTTTTCACATAAGGTTAGAAAGTTCCAATCCATACTGCTTTCCTCTGAGAAATAATAAACAATTCTCTTTATTTTAATTGTGCTGAATGGGAAGTAGACTCAAAAGTTTTCTAGGTATTTTTCTAGTTAGATAAAAGTTTTTCTTTAAGTCAACTGCTAAATAAATATTCATGATTATTCTCTGTATGTTTGTGCTTAGAGTTTCATCGGTCTGAATTCTTTATATTATATGGATAATATTGTTTGAAGAATACTCAGAAGATCAATTTTTAATGACATATTTGAGCCTAGATTACAGGAATCTGGCCCTTGGCACTTAGGGGATCATAATCAAATGGGAGTGAGACAATTGTGCAATGCATACAAATTGTGTAGTTAAAAATTATTTT
The DNA here is from genome assembly GCA_034064705.1 of Bothrops alternatus. Taxonomy (NCBI): domain Eukaryota; kingdom Metazoa; phylum Chordata; class Lepidosauria; order Squamata; family Viperidae; genus Bothrops; species Bothrops alternatus. Next base: position 5,075,587 of record JARGCV010000077.1, read on the forward strand.
GCTTTACTTTGATGGAACACAGCTGTTGAATACTCCAAAGCTGGATGAGTAATTTTAATCATAAGGTTTAGTTAGGAACAGCACAACATAATATCAGCCTTATATAAATACAGTATCAGAAACAGGTGCTTGGTTATCAAACTAAATAACTAGTTAATTACCAGCCAGTGTTGTTTGCCTAAGAAAGGGTTAATTACTTTCTCTTACAGTATTTGACAAAATTGTTGCATAGAACATTTTTCTGAATTGGTTTTGAGCCAGCCTAAGTCTCATGAAGATGGTGAACTTGTGAACTAGAAAGGCATGCTACTACCCTATCACAAAGAGTGTGGGGAAGAGAAAAGGAAACATTATGTGTGTTGATTCATACTCTTGTCTATAATTCCCATGGCTCTCTATTATTTACTGGAAGTTTGAGGTACCCTTCAGAATGATGGAGAATGTGATATTTTGCTTTGCAGCGGTAAACTACAGTGAGCAATGGTTTTCTACTTGATTTTAGTCTTAGGAGTGATGTACTTATATTCTGGTATTTCAGATACGTCAATAAAACAAATTATCATTTCCTGAGCCTGGAAAGTTCATTGTCCAGCCTACATAGAATATTCTGACTGCTCTTAATGGATGCATGACTAAATTTGGCATTTTCCATGTTGAGTTTCCTAATGCTTGAGAGGATTATTGCATTGCTTTATTTTATTTATTTTTTATTTATTTTATTTTATTCGGTCTTGTATGCCGCTCCTCTCTTGTATGCCGCTCCTGAGCAAAGATATATAGGTAGTCCTCAACTTACAACCTCAATTGAGCCCAAAATTTATGTTGCTAAGTGAGACAGTTGTTAAGTGAATTTGGCTCCATGTTATGACCTTTATTGCCACAGTTGTTAAGTGAATCACTGCAGCTGCTATGTTAGTAACAGGGTTGTTAAGTGAATCTGCCTTCTCTGTTGACTTTGCTTGTTAGACGGTCGCAAAAGGGATTGCATGACCCTGGGACACTACAACCATCATAAGTAAGAATCAGTTGCCAAGCATCTGAATTTTGATCATGTGACCATGGGGATGTTGCTATGGTTGTAAGTGTGAAAAATGGTCATACCTCACCTTTTTCAGGACCATTCTAACTTCTAACAGCCACTAAATGAACTGTTGTAAGTTGAGGAGTACCTGTAAACTGATGTGGGAAAAAAAAACGAAGCTGATTACCCAGAAAAACTTTCTGGAAAGAATTCTGTAGATATAAAGCATGCTAAGCAGTATTCAGAGATCAGGAAATATCAACTCAGATACTGTTTCTACAGGCCAGGACTGTAGAATAGACAACACAAGCCTCTCTGTGTAATATTCCACGAAACCTTCCAGGCATCTGCTTTCTGTCCCATTTCCATATCTGAGCCATTCGGAGGAATTACATAGTGTTATTTCTAAACAGGAAAAGTCTGATCAGAGTAGATCAGTCAAGTTCTGAATAAGCAAGGTCTGGAACTCAACAAGCTTGGCAAATATCAGGATAGAGATGAAAAGGAAATCAGAACTTTGGACAATAAGGATGCTGTTTCACATCGCTGGGCTGCCATTCCCAGCATCCCAACTCTGTGGTTTAAGCAGCTGGAAATTGTTTGTCAGCAGTCGCAGAGACTTTAACACGTACTCTAAGCTGATGGTCTTGTGTATGCTTTATTTCACTCCTTCTGGAGAAGCTCTTATGACAGTTTAAACACAAGTATCCTGGTTTTATTGTTTATTTGATTTACACTTTGTCTTTCTGCAAACACATAATTCTTGCAAGAGTAAAAAATATATATGAGATTTTGCTATGGGCTCATCTTCTGTGCTGGAAGTAAACTTATGCCTTCTAACTGGAGAAGCCCTGAATGAACTATTATTCCTCTGAGAAAGCAGCCTGAACAAAGCTAATTTCTGTGCCCTTATTAAACTCAATTAGTAATGAAGTTTAATAAACTGAAATGTTCTTGATCAGCATAACTAAAATATTAAACCACACTATGCTGTATCTGTCTAATTATGACATATAACAGTGCGTCAACAACTGTCTGTGTTATGTCCAGCTTTTTATAAAAACTTTAATTGCCTGTGATTTCCCAAAGTTAACTTTAAAAAAAAACCAACTTTATGAAGTTTGATCTTTTTCTACGCACAACACTGGAAATTTATCTGAGTATGTTATACCATTGCCTTAAGAAAATATTGCACTATCACAGTATCAGTGTTTTAAAAATGATAGTTTTATACTGAGCCTCAACGACTGAGTGCTTTCATGAAAAAAATGAAGGAAGTGGGACTGCTGTTACACTAGCCTATGCTGTTGGTTCCTATGGACTCAGCACATGGTATGGTACAATGAGATTGGAACGAATGCAATCAGTTTGTGGGAGAACACAGTTTAATGACACAGGAAAAAAAATATTTTGCCATTTTCTATGCTAGATTAAATCTGCATGGTTTGGGGTAGCATTTGTATAAGGGGAGATGAGAGTGATTCTTTATTTTTTTGCACAATCCTGTTTCATACCCAGATTGTAGAAGGGATTAGAGAATTATCAGTTTCAGCAACATTGCATTACATTGGTTATTTCTAATCTCTAACATTTGGCATCCTCATATATGATTAATTTATCCAACAGATACTTCAATAAGAAAAACTGCTTGCTTTATATAAATTAGCATCTTGATTATATGCTGGCAGGTATTTAATTTAATTTGTGGTGGTTTTTAAAAAATGCTATAACCCAAAGGGCTGAATGATAGCCTCCTTTTAGTAATGCTATACATTGCTGACAATCTGAAAATGGGGAGGTCCAAAGATGTTTTATATTAAAGTGTGACAACTGGTTGTGAAGAAGAAAACAAATAGTTTAGCTGAAAGACTCCTTTATTTATCCTGTCTTCAATGGCCTTCTGCATCATAGGTACTGAGTGCTAAAACAGAAGATGAAGGTATACTAACTTAGAAATGTTAATTTCTAACACTATTTTGGATACACTATTTTTAATTAGAGGTAGGATTAACAACAGGATATGACTCAATTATTCCATTGATGGGAAGAAAAGGTTTAAAACTGTCCAGCTTTTAGGATAACTAAATTGTAGAATTCTTTAAAAGCTTCCTAGTTGTTTTTTTTTTGGGTGGTGGTGGTTTGTTACACTATGTATGTATCTGATAATTCCTGAGATAATATTATTGTAAAATATAGGGCCAAAAATGAAATACTGTATAGATAAAGTACAATTCTTAGCAGAGCTCTGGTCTGTCTCGTACTGTTACCATCCTTCCTTCTAATAATATCCTACCCTTGAGATTAAATATTCCCTTTCAGTGTCAGCAGTCCTGTTTACATTTAGTGAAATAAACCATGAGCAATTACTTGACCAGAATTGAAGAGTCAAGGAAGCAGACAGGAATCTGCAGTTTTATCTCGAACTCTGGAAAAACTGTGTGCTCCACTTCCAGTTCTACTTCACGTATGCAACAATAGAAAAGAAATATACTGTATGAATTCTGCCATTTTAAAAAAAAATATCCTTGAATAGGAGTTCTTTTTAGATGAAAAAGACTATTCTCCCTTTTTAGAATTGCCATGATTATCTGTGTTCATCTGAATGCAATATTCTGCCACAGCCTACTCCAGACTGTCACTGTGTGGCACATTAAGAACATAAATGCATGATGTTTACATTTCAGGCCATTTGTATGAGATACCTTTATCAATATTTTCAAGGTCTCACCTGGTTCCGACATGTTGCAACCTAGTCAGAAAATGTATCAGGTGCCTGAAGATCTTAGTTTGAACATATGGGGGCATAAGATGAATTGCATTGAAACCAAAGAGCTTCCATTGTTGAAATTGATCTAGAAGATAGTTGATATTTGCTGATGTTGGATGTTCTCTGGAAAATGGCAAAGAAAATGTGGGTGGAGTAATATTTTTAGTAAAATAAGACATGCTGGATTGATTGATTGATCTCATAGTTTAGTTTCCTCACCTGATCTCAAGCTGTATTGCTTTTGTAGAGTCAGAAAAGAAACTACCAGAGTATAAGGCCAACTGATATTAATTGCTGCATTTTGGAATGGTAGTAGCTCTCTCGATTCTCTTTCTCTTGGATATTTCCACTTCATGAGGACTTGGATGCTAACATGGCAACTTCCTAGAAGTACTAATCTGAATGAGAAAAAATTTAACGCAGATAGTAGAACTTACTGTAATGATCAGAAACAGATTGTTACTCTAATGGAGTGCCTGTATTTAGAAGTAAATTGGATCCAAACTGATGCTCAGTCAATTATAGTTTATGGCCAATATTTTCAGTTTTATAAAATGTAGCCATAGAAGCTGCAAAGAAAAGATGGAAAGCAGCTGTGTATGTGAGAACAGAAGCCTTCTAAAGTGTTTACACACACACACACACACACACACACACACACACACACACACACAAACACAGACACAGAAGTTCTCTGGCTGCTTTGGCTGCTGACGAAAATGATGCAGTTATTTTTATTTTCCTTTTCTAAGTGAATATTGGGATTATTAGCAGAAGAACAATGTGAAATAAAAGAACTGCAATTCCTCTTTCTTTACCTTGTAACTTTTTTTTAGTTTAGTCTCCATTCTTAATGTTCCTTTGTTGCTTTTGAACTTGAAGATTGAATATATTAGAGCTGGAAGGGACCTTGGAGGTCTTCTAGTCCAGTCACCTTCTCAAGCAGGAGAACTTATATCATTTCAGACAAGTGACTGTCTAGTCTCTTCTTAAAAAATCTCCAGTGATGGAGCGCCCACGATTTCTGGAGGCAAGCTGTTCCACTGGTTGATTGTCCTCACTGTCAGGAAGTTTCTCCTTAATTCCAGGTTGCTTCTCTCTTAGATCAGTTTCCAACCATTGTTTCTTGTCCTTCCCTCTGGTGCTCTGATGAACAACATGACCCCCTCTTCTTTGTGGCAGCCCCTCAGATACTGGAATATTACTATTATGTCTCCCCTATTTCTTCTTTTCTTTAGACTAGCCAAACCCAGCCATTCTTTGTATGTTTTAGTATCCAGGCCTTTGATCATCTTAGTTGCTCTTCTCTCAATTTTTTCCAAGGTCTCAACATTTTTTTTGGTGATATGGTAACCAAAATTGGCCTAGCTGCAGTATTCCAGGTGTGGTCTTACTAGGGTTTTATAAAGCAATACTAATACTTCGCGTGATCTTGATTCTATGCCTCTGTTTATACAACCCAGGATTGTATTAGCTTTTTTGGTTGCTGCTACACACTGCTGGCTCATAGTCAAGTGATCGTCCACTAGTTACTCCAAGGTCCCTTTCACAGTTACTGTTTTTAAGCCAGGTCTTGCCCAATCAATACTTGTACCTTTGATTTTTCCTGCCTAAATGTAAAACTTTGCTTTTGTCCACATTGAAACTCATTTTGTTAGATAGGGCCCATTGTTCAAGTTTGTCTAGATCTTTTTGGATCCTGAGTTTGTCTTCTAGGGTGTTGGCTACTTCTGTCAGTTTGATGTCATCTGCAAATTTGATGAGTTCCCCTTCAATTCCCTCATCTATGTTATTTATGAAGATGTTGAAAAATACTGGGCCTGTGATAGAACCTTATGGTACCCCACTGCTTACTTCTTTCCATGTGGATGTAGTGCCATTGAGAACTACTCATTGAGTATGGTTTGTCAGCCATCTACAGATCCATCTGGTGGTGATGTTGTCTATTCCATCTTTTTCTAGCTTACCAAGGAGTAGGTTGTGGTCTATTTTATCAAATGACTTACTGAAATCTAAGTATATACTATGTCCACATCATTTCACTGGTCTACTAGTTTAGTCACTTTGTCAAAGAATGAAATAAGATTGGTTTGGCATGATATGTTTTTAACTAACCCGTGCTAACTACTGGTTATGACTTTGTTTGCTTCTAGTTGTTTGCAGATCTGTTTTTTGATTATCTTTTCTAGGATCTTCCCAGGTATTGATGTTAAACTGATTGGTCTGCATTTCCTGGGTCCATTTTTTCCCCTTTCTTGAAGATGGGAACCACATCAGCCCTTTCCCAATCCTCAGGTACTTCCCTGGCGCTCCAGGATTTTTGAAAGATGTGGTATAATGGTTCTGAGATAACATCTGCCAACTCTTTCAGAACTCTGGGATGTAATCTGTCGGGTCCTGGTGATTTATATTCGTCAATGAAAACCTGGCAACACTCGTTCATCTTCCTTTAAAATGTTAGGGTTATGCTTCTGCACTGCAAGGATGATAATGGTACTGTATCTCAGTGGTTTTTTTTCCTCCCTAGCAATTACATTCAATAAATACACCCTTTATTGGAGACCCAGGATGTAGATTACAAGGATAAGACTAAGTTGACACATTGGTATTATGTGTTTGGTTATGAAGTAATGAACTGTGTGAATCTTGCCACTGTTCTTTATAAACCATGGTTTACCTCTTCATACTACCGGTACTTAGAAACCTGAGAGTCCAATCAGAATTTCCTCTCCCTTCCCAATGAAAAATATGGCAATTAACTCACAATCTGATTTTAAATTAGAACCATGTAAGCAGATTTAAGGTAAAATGAACGATGTGGCTGCTGTTGGATTTTGGGCTAAAAATCCAGATAACCACCAAGTGGCAGCAAAGAGAATGTTGATACTGTGTAGAGTCATCAAGATTTTTGTAATCCCAATAAAGCTACTGCTGAAGTCTAGCAATAAGTATTGCTCTTGACTCTTTATGCCTTATTTAGTAAATTTGCCAGTTAGATGAATAGTACATGAGTCATTCTCAGCTTCTGTGACTTATGCAGTGAGCTCTCTTATCTCCATGGAGGGAGATGTTTGACTTATACACTTGGTTTATGATGGAAAGTTGGGAGATGCTGGCAGTGCAATTGAATTTGCCATTTGTTAGTTCACAGTTAAGAACCCTGATCCTTCTGTTTCTGCATTTCCAGATTTGTCATGATGACAGAAAGTTGCCAGAATAATAGACTAGTGGGTCTGTCTTTCTTCTTATGTTATTCCCTAATGATTTTTTAATGTGAAGATAATGACAGAATTAGTAGTAAGAAAGAGGAAATGAACTGCACTTCAAGGAATTTGTTATTTTGATCAATGGAATAATTCATCTGATCTGTGAACAGCAACTGGAGAGGAGGCAGGGTGAAGGAAAGGAACTGTTATGGATAGCTTATGTTCTCTCAAAAGGTTGAATTTCTTATGTAAATATAAGTGATAGACAGATGGCAGATTTTAAATTGCATATTTAATGGAGGTGTCACCAGCTCCAAGATAGTTTTGTAATGCAGAAACTCAACGGAATTTTTAAAAAACAAATAGGTTTATAATCTGTTACACTATGAAGTAGCAGACATCAGTAACTGATGAATATGCTTAGGTAATCTTGAAAGGAACTGTGAACTATTAGAAATATATGATATATGTCTTTGGTTCTTTGGGTTTTCTCCCACGTAGAATTTGAAGTGTCTTGGCGACGTTTCGACGAAGTCTCATTCGTCATCTTCAGGCTGGTGCTTTCGGCTTCGTGCTTCTAGGAGCAATGTGTGATTGTAGCTGTTTCTTCCTTTTAACTGCCAATGGGGGTTTGAACTGATTGGCTGGGAGCTCGGCTGTGTTCTGATTGGGTGGAGGTGTGTTCTGATTGGTTAGGGGCTTGGCTGTGCTCTGATTGGATGGGGGGTTGGCTGTGCTCTGATTGGATGGGGGAGTGTTCTGTTTGGGTGGGGGCATATTTGAAATATGTAGGTTCTATAGGAATCTAAATATAATTGTAAGCAGGAGGAAATATAAAAATAAAGATAGGGCTAATGTCAGCAAAAGGTCATGGTTAACAGGTATATGAAATATAAGAGCTTTTTCCTGGGATGGGATGAACTGAAATGTATTCTGTTTAGGTGCTTGGGGTGAGCAGGTGGGCTTTTAGTGGATAGGGGTGGGGGGGAACCAACTTTGTGAGAGGGTATAAATATGTGATTTTAAAAATTGTGTGTGTGGCTTAATCTTCTGTGTAAGTTTAAGACCACCAGCCTTTGCAAAAGCTTTCTTTCAATAAAACTTTGTTCCTGGAATCCCAAATGAGTTTGTTTGTCTTTGGAAATCTGAGCCACATTCCAGACAAACAATGAAATTAGAAATAAAATAGTAATCAAATGTCACTGTTCTTCTTCCATAAAGCTGATTTAAAAATTTGAGATAGGCTCTTTGATTTTCAGGTTTGAATGTAATGCTGTCATTCCAGGGCATTCTGGTATTAAAGAAGTCATATTAATTATATTCATTTAGAATTTATTGAAGTTTGGTATTTTTAATATGCAAATAATTGTTTTTTGGATAATTCTTTGTATCTAGAAAGTTTCAAAATGTAGCATAAACCAAATTAAGTACATAAAAACAATTAAGCTGAAGGTCAAAGATTACAAGGACTATATGAAAACTAGTTAAACTTGAAAACAGAAACAGAACTTAATTAGAAAACAAAAATCAATGTGAACTTAAAAAAAAATAAAGTCCAGCTCAGCTAGATTATATGCATCTTTGTGTTTGCCAACTTCAGTAAGCATCTGGTTTGACTTTAACTTTGCAAAGTGATCTCACATGAATAGCACTTTAATATTTTATTTATCCATTAGAACTTCAACATATTAAACACCTACATCTTTCTAAGTAATTTGAACTATTTCTCGGACATTTTCCCTCCTCTGTAATGGCATCATGAGTTTGTTAGGCCTTGAAGATGAAACCATTGTGCCATTTCTATATTTATATCTGGTTCCACATACAGATATAATATAGATATATTGCTGACATATTAATTTCCCCCCATTCTCTATTATGTTATTGTACTTGTTTGGTTTAGTATAGCAATTATCTTTTTGCTATTACCATAATAAATACAGAAACTGCTATAAAAGTGGACTGATTTTATTTTTTAAAATACTTTATTTATACAAAAATCTACCTGCACATTTTTAGTCCAAGGATATAATAATCAAATTACCTGAAACAGAAACCATTCCCAAAATATGTCAAAAATGCCCCATAAAAGCCAATTCCTGTATTTTAAATTCCCACCCCCACCTGAAATTTTTACCCATATATAAGTTTTAGAATTTAATGTTAGGAAAGCAACTGAATATAATCTGGTTCCAGAACTCAATTTGATCATATTTAGAAACTGAATCCAAATAGTTACACATTATGACAACATCAAGAAAAATGGCATAATGCCATATCCATGTACTTCCAAATAAAAAAGAAATATTAGTTAAGTTGAAAATACGAAACTCACAGTACTGTCCAATTAATTTAAGAGTAGTTAGAAGGTGCAATGCTTATTTGGAAAAATACTATGTATAGCAGTGGTTCTCAACCTTTTTCAGGCTGTGACGGCCCGCATCGCGCATGCACGGCGCAACGGCCCGCATCGCGCATGCGCGGCGCGACGGCCCGCATTGCGCATGCACGCCGCGACGACCTGCATCGCGCATGTGCGGCGCGACGGCCTGCATTGCGCATGCGTGACGCGACGGCCCGCATCGCGCATGCACGGCGCGACGGCCCGCATCGCGCATGCGCGGCGTGACGGCCCGCATTGCGTATGCGCGGCGCGATGGCCCGCATCGCACATGTGCGGTGCTACCCCCTCTCCCGGCCGAGGGGAAAAGGGGGAAAAATGGCAGACTGCGTTGTTTGGCGACCCCCGTTAAATGGTTGTTCGACCCCAAATGGGGTCGCGACCCACAGGTTGAGAACCGCTGATGTATAGGAAATGTCCAGGCTGAGGGGTCAAATGTGTCAACAGTCTTTAGTCCTTTCGCATCCACAAGAGATCTAAGTCCAGTCTGCTTTGAATTCCATTAACTCTTATCTACCACCTATTTGCTTTGACTGTTAGTTGTTCAGATTCTTGCAGAGAGCATAAGCTTACAATAAACCTTTCTATTCATTTGAACTGCCTGAACGTTCTGGTTTTCCTGCACTTGAGAGTATGTTTATTTTGTGAACATCTGAATAATGTTTTTAAGATGGAGACAGGCTTCTTGAGATTTACACAATTTAGGCTTGCAAACTTAAATAAGGCAGAGTGGGGAGATTTAAAGTTTCACTTGATCACCCTGAAGAAAGCTTTAAGAAATAAAAGTGGTAGAGACTTAAAGGTTTTGGCTGTCTTGAGAGAAACCTGGGGAGTTTGCCCCAAAGAGAGGTGGATTGTGGGGGAGAGACGGGGAAACAGAAGAAATGAACTCATCGCAATTTATTTAATTACACACTTAAAGGGGGTAACTATTGATATTAAAGCTATTTGTCCACTTTAAGCTTAAATAAAGTTGTTGTTCTTAAAAACCTATCCTTTTGTCTTTTTCTCTTTTACTGAGGGTGGGTGATGGGAGGCATATAGGAACAAATTATTATTATTATTATTATTATTATTATTATTATTATTATTATTATTATTATTATTATTATTATTATTATTATTATTATTATTATTATTATTATTATTAATAATAATAATAATTTAATTTCTATGCCGCCCTATTCCGGAGAACTCAGGGCAGCTCACAGCATAATAGAAATTACATACATATAAAAAATCCTTAAGTTAAAAAAAAACAAAAAACAAAAAACAAAAAACCAATCATTCCACGAACATACACTGTTCCACTGAACATACATAGTGTATCACTTTTGTGTCCCACTTTTGCAATTCAAAGTATACAATAGCCATATTATTTAAAGCAGATAAAATAAATACAGTTATTTTGTTTGTCAATTACTGCATGTTTGTTGAAATTGCCACAGAGTTCATCCCAGCTTTAACTGCTTTAAGCTGATCATTCTCTCTGTTGTTATTAATTATTAATGATCAGTGTAGTTAGGTATTTTGGCCTGTGTCTTCCACCATGTATTAAAACAACTGAGTTAACAGATAGTATAGCGGTGGGAGGTCTGTTAATTGAATTATTCCTACCTGTTAAAATTATATAAAATAATAATTGTTACTCAGTTCAATTAAATATTTCAATTGTCTCCAATGGGGGGGGAGGCAGTAGATACAATGATGTATCATTAATATTTTTTACAAACTCACAGTGGTTTGAATTTATTTTTTTTCTCCCGTTAATAAACAATTTGCTATAGATATATATTTATGTAATTAAATCCTCTTAGCCTTCTTATTATATATTAATCTTATAATACCATTAATCTACACAGTTTAGCTAGACATATCTCGTTCTTATTTCGTGTTTTGTAACTTTATTATGCTGAATTAATTGAAATAAAACATAAAAATTAAAAAATTAAAATGAAGAATGCACATATAGAACAGTAATCCTGAAGTAATCCAACTTCCAAAATAAATAAGTAAAATTAAAATGAGGAGAAAAGGAAGCTACCACCTGGAATATCATGTTATGAAGAGAACAACTTCAAAAACATTGGTTTTATTGCTTGAAAGTCTTTTCCCTTGTTCCTTTGTGAATATTTCTTTTTTTATATAACACTGCATAAAGAGTAATCACTACTTTCAATTTATCCTTCTAGTAAATTCCAGTAAAGTATAAGAAAGTGACACATACTTTGAAAAAGTTATTTAGACATAGGTGACTCTTAAGACCTGTGCTTTTTTAAAGCTTTTTTTTTAGCTTTTCAAGAAGTTGTTCCTGTTTAAGGTTTACAGTACATCACAGGTTTACAGTACATCTGACCAAAGGAATGGTCAGATAAAGAAATCTGAGTCAGGAACAGAACTGTAACATATGTAAATACCTCAGACAGGTTTCTCCCTAATTTATACAAAGAAAAGGAGTGAGAATAAAAATTCAAACTTGCAAGGTTCTGTTACTTTTTTTTAATATAAAAATTCCTTTATTAAAACAATCAGCATTGTACATTAAATCTTTGTATGCGTCAAACATCATAACATCATAACATACAACACTACGTATTATTCTTTGTAAACGTCTGGTTTGGTAAACATTTTTCACTCCTCGTTTCAATCCTCTATTATACACCTGTTACATTTTTTATTCTCTATGGTCCCTAACAATAGGTCCTGAGGTAGTAGTTAAACATTAAACATAAGATCATATTAATAATCAATCATCATAGAACACAACATATAACACTAGGTATTAATCTTTGTAAACATCTGGTTTGGTAAATATTCTTTACTCCTCACTTCCAGCCTCAACTATATGTCTGTTGTGTTTTATCTTTTATGATCCCTAGCAAAAGATCCTGAGGTAGAGATTCATTAACCTGGGGTAAAAATTCAGTCTGCTTTTTCATTATTAAAGTAATCAACATTAAGCATAAGATCATATTAAGAAGCGATCATCGTAGAACATAACATACAACAATAGGTAAACATTCTTCACTTCTCACTTCAGGCCTCTACTATACAGCTGTTATATTTTTTTAAACCTGTATGATCCCTAACAATAGGTCCTGAGGTAGTAATTCAATAACCTGAGGTAGAAATTGAGTCCGCTTTTTCAATATTAAAGTATTCAACAGTAAACATAAGATCATATTAATAAGCAATCATCATAGAACACAACATATAACACTAGGTATTAATCTTTGTAGACGTCTGGTTTGGTAAATATTCTTTACTCCTCACTTCCAGCCTCAACTATATGTCTGTTACATTTTATCTTTTATGATTCCTAGCAAAAGATCCTGAGGTAGAAATTCAATAACCTGGGGTAAAAAATTTCAGTCTGCTTTTTCATTATTAAAGTAAACAACATTAAACATGAGATCGTGTTAAGAGGCATTAGTCATAGAACATAAACATTCAACATTAGGTGTTAGTTTTTGTAAACATTTGATTTGTTATACATTCTTCCTTCCTCACGTCGAGCCTTAGCTAAACGCCAGATGCATTTTGTTTGATTGGTGTTTCTCTTGGATATAGTCTATCCACTGTTTCCAGTCTGTCAAATATTGTTCATTGAAGCGACCTTTCAAGTATGCTGATATTTTCGCCATTTCCGCCAAGTTTGTTACTTTCACAGTCCATTCTTCGATAGGCGGTATTTCTGGATTCTTCCAGTATTGTCCCACCAACAATCTCGCTGCTGTAATCAAGTTCAGAAATAAGTTCGTCTCTGAGGTAGTGATATCCTTTGTAATCCCTAACAAAAAAACCTGAGGTAGAAATTCTATACGCTTAGTGAAAATGGTTTGGAGTGTCCACCATATTTTCCTCCAGAAGGCTTTGATTTTTCTGCATGTCCACCATACATGAAAGTAGGTAGCTTCCCCGTCCCCACACCTCCAGCATTTGGGCTGGGAGTCTGGGTAGATGAGCGATAGTTTTTTCAGGTCGAGGTGCCACCTATAGAACATCTTGTAGAAGTTTTCCCTTAAGTGTTGCGATTTAGTAAATTCTACATTTCTCACCCAAATTTTCTCCCACATGTCCATGGTGATAGAATGCCCAAAGTCTTGTTCCCACTTTACCATACAGCTCTTGACTAGTTCAGTTTCAGAGTCCATTTCTATCAGAATGCTGTACACTCGCTTGATGTGCATGATCCCCTGTTCTCTAATCTGTTCAATTCGTTTCTCGTCGGTCTGGGAGAAGCCCTTCTTCTTATCTTTACGCCACCTTGATTGCAGTTGTATATATGATAGCCAGGTACCTCCTATTCCTCTGTTTGCTAGCGTTGCTTGGGGTTTCAAGAGGAACCCATTTTCTTCTCCCAGTACAAGTTTACTGTAGGGCACCACTTCTTGCCCTTGGGATGTGTTTGCATCTCCTATTGCGTGTCCGGGGATCGTCCAGATGGGAATCTTGTCGTGTAGGAGGTGTTTATATTTCTTCCAGACCCATAACAACGGGATCCGTAGTGGGTTCTCCTTGAAGTTCCTGTCTGCCTTTTTGTCATATACTAAGTATGCGTGCCAGCCAAATAGTAGACCATGCCCTTCAATATTCAGTATTCTATCATTCGTCATATTGATCCAGTCACTCACCGCCACCAACGTCGCTGCATAGTAGTATAGCTTTAGATTAGGCATTTTTAGTCCCCCTCTCTTCCTTGTGTCCTGTATGATTTTTAGTTTCACCCTCGGTCTCTTGCCATCCCAAATATATCTGTTGATGTCCTTCTGCCAGTCGTCCAAATCCACATCCTTTTTGAGTATGGGTAGCATTCGAAAGAGAAATAGAAATCTTGGCAATACGTTCATCTTAACTGCTGCTATCCTGGCCAGCAGGGATAGTCGTAGTGTCTTCCACCTTTCCAGGTCTGCTTGTATCTTGTTCCACAGCACCTCATAGTTATTCTTGTGTAATTTCGCATTTGTTGATTCTATCTCCACTCCTAAGTATTTAACTTTCTTGACTATTTCGCAACCCGTTATTCTTTCCAAGTCCTGTCTTGCTTTGTTGTCTAGGTTTTTGACTAGCATCTTTGTTTTTGATATGTTTACTTTGAAGCCTGACACCCTACCATAGTCTTCCATTATCTCCATCAATCTCTTTGCTGACTGTACTGGTTGCGACATTGTCACCAGTAAGTCGTCTGCAAAGGCGCATAGTTTATAATCTTGTTGTCTGATCCGTATACCCTGTATGTCTTCTGCCGCTCTTATCCTGTTTCGTAGAGTCTCCAGCGTTAGGACAAATAGCAGGGGTGATAGCGGGCAGCCCTGTCTCATGCCTCTCTCAATGTTGAATGAGTCTGTTAAGTCTCCATTAACAATGATCTGGCCTGTTTGTTTCTGGTAAATTGCTGTTAAGGAGTTGAGAAACTGTACTCCCATTTTCATCTTCTGGACCAAGTTCGTCAGGAACGGCCAATTCCGTCTGTCAAAAGCTTTTTCTGCATCCACAAACATAAGAGCGGCGGGTACCTGGTTGTGCCTTTGCAGGTACTCTATTATGTTCAACAGCTGTCTCACGTTGGTTTTCATCTGGCATCCTTGTATAAATCCCCTTTGGTCCGGCTGTATTGTTTTTTGTAGTACAGTCATTAATCTATTGGCCAAAATTTTTGTGAAGATTTTGTAGTCCGTGTTTAGTAGTGAGATGGGTCTGTAGTTCGCGGGCTGTGTGTTGTCTTTCCCCTCCTTTGGGATTAATGAGATGTAGGCTGTTTTCCAGGATGGTGGGACTTGGCCTCCTTCTTGAATGTTGACAAATAGCTTTCTGAGGGTTTCTAACATCTTTTCCTGGAGATGCTTGTAGTAGGTCGCTGTTATCCCATCCGTCCCGGGCGATTTTCCTGTTTTCAGTTGTGTGATCGCTGAGTGTATTTCCTCCTTTGTGATTAAGGCATTCAGGGCCTCTCTTTGTGTGTCGGTAATCGCCTGTATCTTTTCGTGTTGTAGAAACTCATCTATCTCTTTGTCTTGTGTCTTCTCCTCGGCATATAGTCTCGAGTAGAACTCTGTGAAGGCTTTCTTGATGGTTTTTTGTCGGAATTCTTCCTTGCCTTTATATTCTATCTTTTCAATTATGCGGGATTTCTGTTTCTTTCTTATGATGTAGGCTAGCCAGCGGCCTGGTTTGTTGGCCTTGCAGAATGTCTTATGTTTTGCATATTGTATATTCCTTGCAACTTGGTCTGCCATCAACATGTCAAATTGCTTTCTTAAGATCTTGATTCCTTCTTTGGTGACTTTGTCCTCTGGCCTTTTTATTAATAGCCGCTCCCTTTTACTTATCTCATTTTCTAACTCTTTTCTTTTTTGTTCTTGTTTGCGACGGTGCCTGTTATTCATGTCCATGAGGATCCCGCGCATGTATGCCTTGCTGGCGTCCCAGATCATTTCTATCAGTGTTTTGTTGTTCATATTTATGTTGAAGAATTCCTTCATAGCATTTTTGCATTCCGTCACCTTTTCTTCATGTCTGAACAGGTTTTCATTAATTCTCCAGGATCTCCTCTGTTTCAAGCCTTGTCTTAATTCCATCCTCACAGGGTTGTGGTCCGTCAGTACCTTGGGTAGGATTTTCACCGCATTTAGGCAAATTAGCAAGTCCCTAGAAGTTAATATAAAGTCAATTCTGGAGAAGGATTGATGTCTGCCAGAGAAGAAGGTGAATTCTTGTTCTTTGCCGTGCCTTTCCCTCCATACATCTGTCAGTTCGAGGTCCTCCTTTATATCAAAGAAGGATTTGGGCAACTTGGAGTGTTTTTGCGGGTTGGGTGCAGTTCTTCTTTTGTCTAGAGCAGTCTCTATGACCCCGTTCCAGTCACCCATGATAATGTAAGATTTGTAGTTAAGTTGTATTACTTTCTTGTGTAGCTTTTTGTAGAATTTGCCTTGTTGCTGATTTGGTGCATATACGCCCATTACTAGAATCTTCTTGTCCTCTTGTGTTATTTCAATTGCCAGGTATCTACCTTGGGGGTCAGACTCTATTAGCTTAGCCATTACATGTTTCTTTACATATATAACAATCCCATTCTTTTTTCTTGGCGCTGCTGCCACAAAGTGCGTGCCTAGTTTGTAGTTGATCAGATATTTCTGGTCTGCTGCTCTGATGTGTGTTTCTTGTAGGCAGATTATATCGCTTTTACCTTGGTTCAGGTAGTGGAGTATTTTTCTCCTTTTCTGGGGGGTGTTCAGTCCGTTCACATTCCAAGTCAAATAATTAGTTGCCATTATCTGTTGCAGGATACTCTTGCAAGACCACTTCTGTTATTTCTCCTGTTGTCTTCTTTGGTCTCGTTCCCATGATATCCGGATTGGTGCTCATATTTGGTTGTGGGGTCTTGCCTTGCCAGTCTGTGAATTTGGTAGTGGATCCTGGTAGCCCGCCCTCTGTAGGCTGTTCTGCTTTCTTGTTTTTGTTGCCCTCTGCTCTCTGCGCCATCGCATCTCGAGGTGGTCTATTCCTTTCTTCTGCCACTGCCCCGGTCTGTGCCTCTGCGTGGCTTGCTCGTTGGCATCGATCCCTCCTGCTTTCCAGTGGTCCATCTGCATCTTCTCTCGCGGTGGGTTGAGGGCCTCCCGACTTCAGTTCCTTTTCGATGAAGTCTTTGGCTTTCTGGACCGAGGTCAAGTAGTATCTCTTGTTTCTATAGAAAAGTGACACCCCTGTTGGGGTTTCCCATCGGTATTGCAGAGCACGTGATCTCAGTTCGTTGATCAGGAATTTGTAGTCCTTTCTGTCTCTCAGCATCGCCTGGGGGATCTCTTTCAGTACCTTCACCTCCTGCTCCTCTATGTAGAATGCCTTGTGATAGGAAGTGGCAGAGATGAGGTTCCTGAGCCCCTGTGTTGCGAAGTGGATGACCACGTCCCTCGGTTGATGTCTGTTCACTGACCTCCATGCGCCAACTCTGTAGATTCTTTCGAATTGCCACGCAATCTCATTAGCGCTCTTACCCAGGAATGCTGCCAGGGCCTCTACAAATGTCCTGAACAGGCCTCCTTGGGTTTCGTTTGTTGTCTCTTTCCACCCTCTGAACCTGATTTCAAATGCCATTTGCCAGAATTGCATCATGGTGGACTGGTCTTGAACCTCTCTTTTCACCTCTGCAATCTGTCCCTCTATGCGGTTCTCCACTTCTTCCATCTCCTTCTTGTAGTGTGCTTGGATTGCCTCCTTCATTCGTTCCAGGTCAGTGGCCGTCGCTCTGCGTTGTTCTTCCCACTTTCTCTCTAGGTCTTTACCTTGGTCCGCCAGCATCCGTTTTATGTCTTTGTATCTTTCCTCCATCTTCTGTTCTGCTTCTATGCATCGTTTCTCCATCTTCGCGCCCATTTCCTCCATTTTTCTATCCATGCCATCCATCCTTTTAACCAGCGTCTCTATCGTCTCATTTAGTGTCTCTATCGTCTCTTTTAGTTCTTGGATAATGTGCGCTATTGGGGAGGCATGGGTTGGCGTTTGGGTCTGAGGGCCTGCAGTTGGATGGGGGTGTGTGTGGGTGGGTGGGGTGTTCCCTGGCCAATTGGGTGGCTGGGCCGAGGAGGGTCCCTTCGTGTGTTGCAGTTTGGTCTGTTTCGTCTGTTTGGTGGCCATTTTGAGCCTCTCCTCCTGTTGGCTTGTCCACCCTTACAACCACCCCTTGATGCAAAGAATTGTGGGAGAATTGTTCCTGTGCAAGATTGTCAGGCTGGTAGGATAGGTTGAATCAAGGTCTTCTGTTAAAAGTTAGCAAGTGTTCATGTCTCACAGTTCGTATTTTGACAGCAAAATAATAGTCCACTAGGGGGTGTAATTTGTTTTCAAGTAAGCTTCGCTGTACTGGCAGGGGTGATACAGAGATGGGAGGATCTGTGACTTGGGGTTTGTGCGGATGGCCTTTTTCCCCCAGGTGCAGTACAACTAGGCTTCAATCACTTAAACGGTCAGGCTTCAGGCTTTTGAATAGTTTCTCAGGAATTAGGCTCTGAAGTTGACTCTTTTATTCTGAAGCCTCGTCTTGGCCAGGGAAAAAAATTGGTCCTTTTCTATGGCTTCAGGGTCTGAGTTCCCCAAGCTCGCCACCCGCTGTGGGGGAGGGAGGAGTTTCCGTAGTTCCCCCCTCTCTCTTCCTTGCTGTGTCGCCTCGGCTCCTCTGCTTGATCCTCTCCTCCTCCGCCCGCCCGGCTCCTCCCTGCTGCCTCCGGTGCCCTTTCTGGGTCTGGGGGGTCTTCTGGGGGTCTTGTAAGGGTCCTCTCCCCGCCGCTGGCCTCTCCCCTCTGCTATCGTCCCTCTACGCACCAATCCGCCCCCGCAGGTCCTACCGCTGCCGTCAGCTGTCCTCTCCCTGCTCTCTTCGGCTCTCTTCCCTCGCTCCCGCCGGCCTCTTTCTGCTTCGGAGCCTCTCGGTCTTTCGCTCGGCCTCCTCAGGTCCGCCGGCCAATCTGCCGGCCGCCGTTGGCTTCCTCCGCTCCCTCCTGCGTCTGTGGGGGACCCTCGGTGGCGATTTCCGCCTCTCTTCCCTGGGCTGTGGTGAGGGTCCTCGGGTGCGCCTACCTCCCCGGCGCACCCCTCCCACCCGATTCCTTTGTCTTCGGTGTCTCGGCGCTTCTTTGGCCCCCTCAGGCCTGCCGGCGGGCCGGCCGGCCACCCAGCCGCACGCCGCTGGCTTCCGCGGCCTCGCTCGCTGCTTGTGGGGGACCCTCAGTGTTGCTTTCCTCCTCTTCGGGCTGTGCTGGGGGTCCCCTTCGGGTGCGCTCACCTCTCCGGCGCACCCCACTCCCGGTAAGGCTGATTTTTAAAAAATTATTTAAGCCCCGTTCCGGAGCTTTCCTAGAGAGGCTCCGGTCCTCGTGACCGGAACCGGAACTCCGGTTCTGTTACTTTGACTTCCGATTAGCATTCAATTTGATCTTTATTAGTTATTTATTATGTTTATTTTAAACATTCAGGACAAAATCCCATCTTCTACCATTGATCTCACAACTGCCCTGAAAGATTGTGACTAACCCATATCCATCCAATGATTTACAATGTTAAGTAGGAAGTGAAATTTCTGCCCCTCACCATTGGTATGATATAGAGCTTTCTTAATAATGAGCCCACTTTCCTTCTTTTCTAATTTATGTTTCACATCTTTGTTGTTTCCGTTTTAGGAAAGGAGGACTGATGTATTATCAGACCATCCTTAGCAATCCCAAAAAACGAACATCTGAAATGATCACATCATCATATGAAGTGCCTAAAGTAAGTGGCAGTTTCTTGATAGAATACAAGGTAAAAATAACAGGTACATTAGCCCGAAGGCATTTCTGACATGGCTTATATAATATTCATAAAAGGCATCCAAATTCTGTTTTCACACCCCATTCCTTCTGAAAATAGAGATTTTATGAAATAAAGATGTCATAATCAAAGCACAGTTACTGCTTTCTCAGTAATATATATTTCAGTTCCTATTCTCATTACTTGGAATTCTCTGATGCACTTTGGCTGCAAAGTCAGTGCTTTTTTTTTAATGTATTTGCAACATTTCATATTTTAAATGTATTTGGTTGACGTGTAATTTAAATGTTCTTGAACTAAGGTCATGTCCGGTTTATTTTTTTGGCAGTGTGGAACTTCCACTGTGTCATTCAGAGACCAAGCATAGCCTTAGTTCCCCTCTTTAAAGAAAAAGCTTCCTACCTCTGCTCTTTAGTGATTCCTACATCACGGCCACAGGCTGATCTGAACTGTGAAAAGCACTGCAAATCCAAGATGGAACTGCTGCTCTTGGCTCTCTTTTTGTGATCTCTTCTTCTTCCAGAATTCTAGGCTGATATAATAATGTTTTCTTCTTACGATATTGAAAATAGACTAAGACAAGACTTAAAAAATAAATGAAGGACACTATAGGCTACCAACCCCATATGTGGAGGTTGGTAGATTTTAAATAAATTTCTGAACAGTTGCCTACATTGTCCTAAGACATGCATGTAATTTTTTTTAAATAAGTTTTATTGAATACAAAGAAAAAAAAGATTAAAAATATTGAACATGGTGAATCGTCTTTGACTGACATCTCAGTCCATATTGTACATTAATTACATATAATATATCTATATACAAACTATACATTTCTGGTCTCTATCTTAACTTATCTCTTTATTTGTGACCTCCATTTTTCCCCCCATCTATAAAATTTATTCCATATTCAATAAAATTCTGTTTCTTCCTGATTTTTTAATCTTTTAGTTAACCTATCTAGTTCTGCGCAATACATAATTTTCTTTATTAGTTTTTCATAATTTTGAGGGGGTCTCTGCTGTTTAACTGATTTGCATTATCATCCAACTTTTAGTTTTTATTAGAGTCATTTAATTTCATTTTGCTGCAAACTATATAGTATTTTCATAATCCTCAGGGCTGGCATTGATGGTGGTAGTGGCGATAATTAGGAAGGTGAAGGAGTTTGAAATTAGGAACCCTCCACAGTGAAACACTGGAGTTTGGTACAATGGAACATGCTTAGCTAAAATTAGAAGAAGAAAGATCCCAAGGAATTCCCAAAAGAAAAACTACAAACATCCTGTTCCACGATTATCGATCCTCAATTATAAGAGCTTTCTGTACAGGATAAAATTGTACTGAATTAAGTAGGGAATGTTGTTAGGACATATTCCAGGCAGTCATCTGAAGGTTTTCTGCCAGCAGCAGCTGCTTATAGTGACAGTTCTGAGGCACATCCTTCACCCAGTATGTCCCAGCTACTCTTGGGAGAATATTTTATTTTGTTCTAATGCATTCATATTAAATATCTGGCTGTGCATAAAAGGATTTCTTGCTCTCAAGATTCTAAAAAATACCTTCTAGAGAATATGGAAAAATGTTTACTCATTTAAAAAAATTTTTTTTTTGTTCTCTTTCGTTTTATAGATTGTTTCCTGGGCATGTTTCCTGAGAGGAATGATTTTCTTGTGAATTGCATTTAGTTATTATTCATTTTTATCTTATTCTGGTCTGTGACCATAATAAAAGATGGATTGATTCCTCTTTATCAGGAAGAAATGTCCTGGGAAGCAGTATTAGGAAAGACAATGGTGCAAGATGTAGTCATCCCAAAGGTGCTTTTCAAAGGGCAATTGGAGTTTTTTTTTTGGGGGGGGGGGTTCTCCGTGAAAACGTTTCTTTATCCAAAAAGCTTTTTCTTGGATGAGAAGCAAAATGTTTTCACGGAAAAAAAAACAAGAAAGTCCAGTTGCCTTCTGAAAAGCACAACCACAACCACAACCTGGATGATTAAGAAGTAATCAGGTTTTTCAGGGTTGCATTAAGGAAATGGAGTTCCTGGAATAGGCAAAAGGATAAACGTTCCTTATAATTGAGAAAATTGACCAGGGTTATTTGAGATGTGCATGCTTCAAAAATTATTTGTAAGAGGTACTTTGGGATATGTGAGAGGGCAAATACAGCATTGTTTTGTAGTTTCTCTGTCTGTTTTTAGATTTCCATATGAGCCGAAGTACATGACAGCAACTGTAGAGTATCTTTTTTGACGTTTGTAGAAAAGTCTGAAAAAAGACCTGACTGCTTCAAAGAGGTGTTATAATCCCACATGTTCTGTAAACATATGTTCTGAATCATGGTGGCACAGTGGTTAGAATGCAGTACTGCAGGCTACTTCTGCTGACTGCCAGCAGTTTGGCATTTCGATTCTCACTGGCTCAAAGTTGACTCAGCCTTCCATCTTCCAAGGACAGTAAAATGATGACCCAGATTGTTGGGGGCAATAGGCTGACTCTGTAAACTGCTTAGAGTGGGCTATGAAGCGGTATACAAGTATTAAGTGATATTGATATTTTCAGAGTATACACAGTGTAGCCATAACTTTAGCATATTTTTTAAAGGATCATAATATGTTGCCCTGTCATTGAGGCACGTAAGTCTGTTATATAATTACTTAAAAGATCAGTCAGCCATTTTAGGCCAGTGTAGCAGTTTACTCTCCATGTAATGCATCCAGTGAAGGAAGGCTACCAGTTCTGTGACTTATTTTCATTGCTGAACTGCACTTACTATTAAAAAGATTAAGAAGATTCTTATATAAGGAATTTCTAATGCAGAATCAGGCTCTGCATTCCTGTGACTTGAATCCATATTCTTTACTCAAGAATGAGACAGAATAGACCTTGAACATCTTCATGATATTTCAGGTATTTGAAGAGTGCTATTGTATCTGCCATCGGTCATTATTTTTTTTACTAAAGGTACAGCTACATATTAGCTAACATTAGCTAACTACTACATATACTGAAATGTAGACTGGGTGCTTGAAATCTATACTTAGGATAATGCTTTAGTACATCATATGAGGCCCTCAGAGTGTTGATCATATCTTTAAGGTATGCTGGAGCAATGAAGGTGATGGTTCCCCCCCCTGTATTTTTGCTCTTCCTCGCCACAGTAAGTGAATATAACTTCGATTTATCATCTGATATAAACTCCATCTGCACTCTAAATAAGACAAATTAGTGCAAAGTCACTGTGTTAGTTTACAGGTTTTTATAGAGAGAAGAAGCAATGAAAGAATGAGGTAACCCTTGGGCCATTTGAATCAAACATGGCCTAGAATTAGCAAGGGCAATCCGTCACTTAGACAGGGTGTGACTTCACCGAGGGTACAAAATCATTTTCTATTATGAAGTTAGCTGAGAAGCATTTTTGCTTTTTTTTACTTTCCTTTGCTGCTTGCTTCTAAAACATCATCCTCTATTGCTTAGTTTTCACAGTTGTGACACATACTGTTCTGGAGTGATACAGTTCCTTGAGTTGCCCATCATTTGAGTTTTCAGCTTCAGAGAAACATTTCTGTGTTTATTGCTTTTCTTCATTGTTGCCAAGGCCCTGAATGTGCTAAGTCACTTTTCTTAAACATTTGTTGTTGAAATTCATTCAGTTCGCTGTTAGGCTGGTATAATGGGGAACACATAAGGCATTGCCAATATGTAAATGCTTAAAATAATCACTCCAGAAATATGAAGGAAAACATTGCTTGGGTTGCCATCTATACGCACTTACTGAAACTGTGTCTCACTCAATGTGAGGGATTTACTGGAGATATGAAAAGATATACTGCTAGACCAATTAATTTTACAAAAGAAAAAAACCATTTTAAGACTGCTTTTGCCAAGAAATTCAGACATAATGGCTTGTCTGTTTGTATTGTGCATTTTGCTTCTTTGCTCACATTAATTTAGTATTGTTACTAATATTTTTCTTGTTTTGGAAAGCCAAAATAAACAAAATAAAAAAACAATATATATATATATGAGGGGGAAGGAATATTATACATGTTTGCCAGCTTGAGTTATTTATAAAAAAATAAAAGCAGGGTTAAAATTTTTGTAATAAATAATAAAACACTACTAAAAAAAAGTAAAAATACTTTTGCAGCTTTAAGTAATTAAATGTAAAGCATTGGTAGCAAAGAAGATTAAAAGATGTCTCATAGAAAAACTATAAAGGGCAATATAAAGGTAGGCAGAACACGGATTTATGTTCTAATCTAAGCTGATCAGAGTCAATCAGAGTCTGGTAGTATTTAAGTTGAATTAAATAAACTAATTAAAAACCTGCATTTGTTAATGATATAGAATACTCTGCTAGATACACCATACATCAGCCTGAGGAGGAAACTTTTGGTATGGACTGATATTTCTGATATTATGGGTCCTTGAGTTGCTTTTGCTTAGGAAAGAGATCTCGCCTAAAGAGTCAGACTGAGGGTGATAGTGTTGGGATGGTGCTTCTTTGGTACCCGAGGATCACTACTACTCCCACGGAGCTTTATGGGATTGTCTTCTGGATTGGGACTGGATACAGGCCGAAGGGCTTCTTCTCTAGGACCTAGGCGGGGACTGGTACCTGGACCTTCCTTGTATTTTGTATCTGCAGGTATACATCAACATGGGGTCAGTGGACTATCTAAGGTGAATGTGAGTATTTAAGTTGAGTTGTGAATTTGTGGTGAGTTTGGTGATGGTTGTGAGTAGAAAGTGGATGGACGAGAGAAAGAGGGGTGGGTGGGATGGATCTGGGGATTTAGTGGAGTGGATGAAATCTCAAGACTGTTATGGTCAGATATGATGAGATCTTGGGAGCAGGCTGCCATTTGGAATTCCTTTTTGTAGTTTGACCTTGAATTGTAGAATTTTGCTTTTGCTATTCTCAAACATTTTTCAAATAATCAAACATAGAGAACTCCATAAAAACTCCATAGTTAAGCCCTCAGCTATAGGTATTCTCTGCTATTGAAAAAACTTTGCCTGAAGATGTAAGTTTCTAATTTTCTTGTCAGTCAAATTTTAAATTTTATCATATATTAAGCCTACTTTTGATTTTTTGAAAAAAAAATCATGGAACAGGCACTGAATCACTTTATATTTTGAGGATTAAATTGAGTATATTTGAATTGTATTCTTAGAACGCTCTCTTGATAGAATTGGGACTGAGCTGTGAATGTGTGAGAGGGAAAGGATTGAAACAGTCTTTCATTTACCTTTTCATCAGAATTTTTATTTTTGTACAGGAATTTTATGTAGCTGAATTATGGTCATTTCTAAAAAAGCAGTTTAAAAAGAGCAATTTTTAAAAAGAGTAACATTTATTGAATAAAACCTGACCCAATTACTTATCTATATATGTAAAAAGATTAATTGCTAGGGGTTCTTTGTAAGTTTGTTAACTGGGACATTAAGAAATCATGTTCCTTACATTTTTTTAATATGTTTACTCAATGAGAATCAGCACAATACGGTTTTATACTTTTTATTTAAGTTTTTTATATGAACAAATAGCTAAAAAGAAAAAACAGTAATGAAAATAAATGAAATACAAGATGAGCAAATATTTAAAAAATGTTTGCATTTTTAAAATGGACGAGGGGTGACATGATAGCAGTGTTCCAATATCTCAGGGGCTGCCACAAAGAAGAGGGAGTCAAGCTATTCTCCAAAGCAAAATAGGCATAGGGTTAAAATACATTTCTTTGGGAACCTAACAATTATATTTGAAATCTCAAGGAGAAATTCAAAATTTTAAAAGTGATTCCTTATCTGAAGAGCTAAGATTTGATACTCAACATGGTATTCACCCCAGTTCAGAGACTTATACTCTATGAAGCAGCTACTGTATTTATAGCCTTTGGAAACCTGCTTTGCAAGGCCTCTAAAATAACTTACATAATTTGGGTTGGGTTGGGATCTGGTTTGATTACTTGATATTTTCACCTTCTGAGCTGCCTTTCTTATTCACTAGGTGGAAACAATCTTTTCTTCAAGGAATTGAACTTCAGTGGGCATCTAACTTCATTTCACATGTCTACATTCATTCAAATTAGGAGGTCTGAATTGATCTGTGCCATTTCTAGCACTTGGAGATTGGTGCCTCTCAAATGTTACATGACAACAGTTAAAAGAGACAAGAAGACTGATGTTTTATGTTTGGGTTTTTCTGTCTGCTGCTATAATGTGAAATTAAAGCAGTGAATCTAGTTTGCTTTTTGTAGTGAACCTCTTATGAGGAGACTCGATTAATTTTATTGATCTGTTTGTCGGGTTGACCTGGTTTTTGGTGGAGTAAATGCATGAGGCTAATCATGACTCTGGGCTGACAGCCTATAATGCATTTTCTTCAATTCAATCATAGTGCCTTATAGCAGCTAATTCTTTCTGTTCATTCAAATAAATGATGTAGTATCATTGTATGTAAGATTATAAAGGAAAGTTGAACTTCTCATCCTTCTACCTCATTCTAACCCCACTTTGCAGAAATTCATTTTATGACATTTCCCAAGTACCCCCATGCCATAATCCTTGCTCCTGTCATGTTTAAACTGATTGTACTACATGCCAATATATGTACTACGCATTTTATTTATTTATTTATTTATTAGATTGTTATTTGAGTTAATGTATCTCAAGGCAGTAAACATACTTAATATTCCCTCCTCCTATTTTTCTTACACAATTCTGTGAGGTGGTTGAGCTGAGAGAGTGAGTGGCCCAAAGTCATCCATCCATTTCATGACTAAGACAGAACTAGAGCTTACAGTCACCTGGTTTCTAGGCTAGCACCTTTATTTATTTTATTTATTTATAATCAAATTTCTATACCACCCCTCTCCCAAAGGACTCGGGGCGGTGTACAGCCTAAAATTTAAAAACATATAAATATACATAATTTAAAATAATTAAAAGTGAATTAAATAATTTGGCCGTAAAATCCCCATTTAAAACCCAACACTTACAAATCTTAAAAATGTACTCAATCCCCCAAAACATTCTAACCCTACTGGAACCAGAGCTTCTATGCCAGGCCGGCCTGTCGAAAAAGGAACGTTTTTAGTTCCCGATGGAAGGTGCATAAATCTGTCATTGTATGGAGTTCGGGGGGGGGGGAGCTTGTTCCATAACGTGGGAGCTCCCACAGAGAAGGCTCTCCCCCTGGTGTCCGCCAGCTGGCATTGTCTGGCCGACGGCTCCCTGAGGAGGCCCTCTCTGTGGGAGCGTACCAGACAGCGGGAGGTATTTGCTGGCAGTAGGCGGTCCTTCACCACTAGATAAAACTAGCTCTTGCAAATTATTATTATAGTTTATCACATAATCAGTCAGATGTTCAGACTGCATTTGGCATTTTTATCCACCAATCAAGTCCTTCCCAAGCACCTGGGAGAAGCAAATGTTGATGTTTGATGGTGTTTCTTTGGTTTCTTTTGCCACAGTCATTCTATTTCTGTACCAATAAAGAAGAATATTTGTAGCTTAGGGCTAAAATCAGGGGTCCTTGGTACTCTCTGAGCTTGCTTGTTTTCTTGCAGACATTTCATTATCCAAACTGGTAACATCATCAGTGCTAGTAAGGAGTGCTGTTGCTGTCAGTTTATATTCTGGTGTCTTGCCTGTCTGTGTGAGTGTGAGCGGTCTTAGGGATTCTTTGGTTGGGTTGTTTACTGTTGGCTCTTTGGCAGTTTCTTGATTGGGGTACTGTTTACTTAATGGTTGGTCTGATGTTAACCTTGAAGTTAATCTGCTCTGGATGCTGATTGCTGGTGAAGAGGTGCTTGGGTCTTTTTGTTCCCTTTTTGGCTGCTTGATTGTCTCTTTTGCATAGTCTATAGAAGTTGTTAATGTCTACTTGTCTATCAATGGCTAATTTCTCAGAGTGTCAGGCTTCTAGAAATTCCCTGGCATTTTTGGACTTGACCTACTCTAGTATTGTCACCTCTTCCCATTTGAAACTATGGTTAAATCTGTCTATATGTTGTGAAATTAAAGAATTTTCATCATGTCTTCCAACTGCTAGTTGGTGTTCATGGATGCCTTCTGCCAGTCTTCTGCCTGTTAATCCTACATAGTGGTTGTTGCCATTCTTAAATTGTATGCTGTAGATGACTCCTGGTTTTTCTACTAGGGTTGCTGGGTCTTTTGGTTTGCTTAGGATGTTTTCAAGGGCTTTAGTTGGCTTGTGAACTACGCTGATTCCATGTGCTTGTAGTAGTCTATTTGCAGTTTCTGAGATATTCTTAATATATGGCAGTGTAATTCTTTTTAGGGTTATGTAGGTTGTGCTGTATTGGGTTGTGTCGTCAGGGACTTTTTGATAAAGTTGCACAGGTATCCATTTTGTTGGAATGTGTTGTATAGATGCTCCATTTCCTTTTTCTGCTGTTCTGGGTTGGTGCAGTGTGTTTAGCTCATTTAAATAAAGTCCTTACACAGTTTCTCTTGTGGGAAGTTGGGTTATTATAACCCAGTAACCCAACCTGCTTCAAGAGAAGCTGTGTAATGATTTTACAGACACATAGACACATAAACATTAACAACATGTATAGACTATGCAAAAGAGACAATCAAACAGCCAAAAAGGGAACAAAAAGACTCCAGCACCTCTCCACCAGCAATCAGCATCCAGATCAGCATAGATTAACTCCAAGGTTAACTTCAGACCAACCATCAAGTAAAAAAAAAATACCCCAGTCAAGAAACTGCCAAAGAAGCCAACAGTAAATAGCCCAACCAAAGACTCTCTAAGACCTCCCCCCACCAACACTGACAGGGTGAGCCAACAGAATATAAATGGAAGCAAACCACACTTCTTACTAGCACTGATGATGCTATCTAGTTGGGTAATAAAACGTCTGCAAGAAAACAAGCAAGCTCAGAGGGCACCAACGGCTCCTGATTCCATTTTTGTTTCCAGGTCTTTGTATTTTGTTACCTTCTCGAGTTCTTTCTCTTCTGTTCTGCAGTCTCCAGTTACTGCCATGTCCACTATCCAGACTTTTTTGTCTTTCTTATCAGCAATTGTTTGGGGTATTACATGTCAGGTGACTTTCTTAATTCTAAAGTTCCAGAGGAGTTCAGCTTCATTTTCTACTACTATCTCTATTTTATTATCCCATCGGTTCTTGCTTGCAGGAAGGTGATATTTCTTGCAGGTCATCCAGTGCACTGTTGATATTTTGTCATGCTGTTGTTTGTGGTCTGTGCAGTTTTCTTGAATCAGTTAACCTGAGATCCACTGTTTCTTCAGCTTCTTTGCTGTCTGTTGCTGTCTTCTATTTCTGGCTTTGTACAGTATGCATTTATTCTTAAGGCTTGGTCTTGTCCAGCCAGAATTTCTAAGAGTCTTAATAGTAGTTTAAATTTTGTATTGGATACTACTACTTGATGTCTGAATTTCTCACAACACTGTGTGTTACATGTTATATTAAAAAGTGTATTTTAATGCTTTAATGTTTAGATGTTTTACTTTTTTGTGTGTCTGAACAAGTCCCTTCAGTTTTTTTAGAAATATTTTAGAAGTTGTTGGCCATTGCCTTTTTCCTAGGGCTTAGAGAGAGTGACTGGCCCAAGTCACCTAGCTAGTTCTGGGTATAAGGTAGGACTAGAACTCATGATCTCCCAATTTATTTCCTGGTGCCTTATGTTCTGCACCAAACTTTATTAGAATAATTAGATTTTTTTTTATTCCTTCATATCAAGATTGTATTGCCTGCATTACTGCATGGTACTGAGCATTTCAATAGAGGCAACTTAATTTGTTTTATATTTTACAATGCCAGGATTATACTGTCTGCTAATAGTAAATAGCAGATGGGAGATAGGTATGCAATTATATTAGACATTGCAGCCACAAGTGGGAACATAAGGTTAGTCTCAAAATGGACTAGTAGATTGTTGTTGCTAGACAGTCAAACATTGGATTAGATTGAGGATTTAGTTTATAGTTTGTATCCCAGAGAAAAAGGCCTTTAATTTTCTATTTCTGTCTGCTAATCCTTGGAATTTGAAATCTGCCAAAGATAGAGCTTTTATTGGAAAGTCAAATTCTTGTATATCAAACTGAGCAGGGAGCTCTGCGAGGTATTGAGAAAGTGTTCACTAACACCTGACTCAAAACACAAACTCCAACTTGTGTTCATTTTATAAATACTAGCAATGCTGAATATGTTTTGAGGTGCATACAGTATGTACCATGTAGGAACATGTTTTACTGGACTGATAAGAGTTAAATCCCTTAAACAGATTAACAAGTGGTCGCTTTGACCACACTGCTGGAACTATAAGAAATTTCTTTGAGTCAGCTGATAATTGTTATTACAGTTTTTGTAATTCAAGGCCAATAATAAAATTGTAATTTGTGGAATGTAGAATGACAATTAATGTAGGGATGTAAAATTTCATTAAAACCACTGTTGCTTAGAGCTGAAGATTTAAAAAAATCATTAACAGTCAGATCTACTAATATTATACCTGGGTTTCCTACCCTTATTTAAAGAATATATTAGAGTTTGAAACAAAACAAAGAACCAATGAGTCAACAAACTACTAAACCTCCAGCAATCAGTCTTCTTTTATCTCAAGTTCCCTCATTTGTAATTGTGTTTATTGCCGTGATATTCCTGATATACTCTTCCCCTTTTTGCTCTGCCCTTTTTTGCTTCCTCTTGGATGTGTTCCCAGGGAAAGGTTGTTTGTTTTCAAGGGGAATCTCATTTTTACTTCTACTGGAGACATTTGTGGGCATGTATGTCAGAAGAACTAATTCTGATCTATAACTGTGGTCTCTAAGTCACTGTTTGAGGATGATGATTCAAACTAAACTTCCAAAAACACTAAACATCTGCCAATGCTTTGTTAGATTTATTGTTGTTTACGAATAATTATAAGGGCCTGGCCACAAAAAAACCAAAACCAAAACAAAACCAGTGGAGATTTATCTAGAGCTACCTAATTGAGAATAAGCATGTGATAATTTGATTAAACTGTTATAAATGTGAGGATCACATCAGTCTTACTTGAACTGAGAAATCTTTATGCCTGGTGTTCACTTCCCTTAATGTGTTTCAGTGCCTTGTCTGCACAGTGTCCTTCCCCTCAAGATTTCCTCATATCTGTTTGATTCATGCCTGTGTTGTAACTTCATGGTCTAGCAAGAGCATGATTAGAAAATACACAATTATAAACACAAATACTTTTTAGTAGTTGGGTACTTTGGTTTATATTTATCACATGGAATTGTCCTGTTATAGCTGTGCTTTAAAAGTGTAAAAATCTGGACTGGCTCCTATTTCAGTGCAAGATTATACACCATTGACAAGCTGGGTGATTAGTCATTTAGAGCTGGAAAATGTTGCAGGGAAAGAAGTGAATGGTTTTGTTTTCTTATAATGAGAAAGCAACTGTGAGGTTAAATAAACAGTAATTTTGCAACAATCTTGTGATTAGAGAGCTGATTTGCAGTTGGCTACTTCTTAAGACAAAGTATGAAGTCCATGGGCAAACAGAGTGTGGTTTTCAGGAACAAAACAAGCCAAGTGTATTTTGATGGAATGAAATGGTGATTTGTTTTCTCTATTTTATGCAGGCAGCTTATTCATTACAAAAAATTGTAACAGCTTGATTAATTGATTCCTATTGAGAGGTATGGAATCTTGGAAGAAAAAAAAGCTACTTAGAGCTTTTTAAGATCTCTTTTCAAAAATTGTACAATCTTTTTTTCCTCGTTATGTTAAACTAGTTCAGGGGTGTCAAACTGCCAGCCTGCGGACCGGACGCATCACGACAAAACCGCGCCCACCCCATTGCCGGCTATGGGGAAAAAGCTCAGATACGTTGTGCGACGTCACGTGATGTCTCGAGTTTGACATGTCTGAACAAGTTACAATATAATAGGGGGAAAAATCCTAAGTTTTGCTTACTTATGTTTGTGTGTGTTTTACATGAATTTCCAAACTGATAACATGAGAACTCCTTGATTTGCAGTTTTGTGTGGTTAAAAATCTGATGATTACAACTTTTACTAGCTAATAAAATTTTAGTAAGACTACATTTTCTATTTCAAAATCCCTTATTGATAAAGGCATATACCACAAAACATACATTTATACCAAGTTGAGATTATGTTTTGTAGAAATTGAGACTGTTAGCATTTGTAAATAGCAACTAGCAACAGAATAAACTTTCATCCTTTGATTACTTCTTCATTTCCTGCTTAAGGACTTAGCCAAGGGATGGTTAAATTCTAACCATGTTTGCCCCCTACCTCCAATTTATAAACCTCTCTTGAACACTGGGCGCTATCTAACAAAATGAAATTCAGTGGTGAAAAAAGTAAGGTTCTACATTTAGGCAAGAAAAACCAAATGCATAGGTATAGTATAGGTGGTCCCTTGCTCAATAGTAGTAACTGTGAGAGAGACCTTGGAGTCCTAGTGGACAATCATTTAAATATGAGCTAGCAGTGTGCTGCAGCTGCCAAAAAGGCCAACACAGTGCTGGGCTGCATTAACAGAGGGATAGAATCAAGATCACGTGAAGTGTTAATACCACTTTACAATGCCTTAGTAACTCCACACTTGGAATACTGCATCCAGTTTTGGTCACCATGATGTAAAAAAGATGTTGAGACTCTAGAAAGAGTACAGAGAAGAGCAACAAAAATGATTAGGGGACTGAAGGCTAAAACATAAGGAACGGTTGCCGGAATTGGGTATGTCTAGTTTAATGAAGAGAAGGACGAGGGGGGACATGATAGCAGTCCATGTTATCTCAGGGGCTGTCACAAAGAAGAGGGAGTCAAGCTATTTTCCAAGGCGCCTGAAGGCAGGACAAGAAGCAACGGATGGAAACTAGTCAAGGAGAGAAGCAACCTAGAACTAAGGAGAAACTTCCTGACAGTTAGAACAATTAACCAGTGGAACAACCTGCCTCCAGAAGTGGTGAATGCTCCAACACTAGAAGTTTTTAAGAAGAGACTGGACAGTCATTTGTCTGAAATGGTATAGGGTTTCCTGCCTGAGCAGGAGGTTGGACTAGATGACCTCCAAGGTCCCTTCCAACTTTATTATTATTATTATTATTATTATTATTATTATTATTATTATTATTATTATTATTATTATTATTATTATTATTATTATTATTATTATTACCACCATGTGGATCCATCCATCAGGGGCAATGGTGCAGATTTGAGCTCTAAGAACTCAATTGCCAAAACCAAAAACAAACAAAAATAAACCCCACATTGACAGATTAACCTAATCCAGAGCATGTTCCCCAGGGGAAAGAGGTCTGCTAGGCTTCCCTCAAGGGAGATGATGTCTGTGGCTTGGAAGGCATGGGGCAAGTTACCTTTGGAACCTGCCCATCCCACCTGCTCAGGCAGGGAGGGGATGCTACAAACCCTGTCAGTTAAAGAACTTTGCCTTCATTCAGGAGAGTTTTCTCTGCCATTGTCCCTGACCTATAGAACATTTTATTTTCAGAAGTGAGCAGGCCCCCACTTTCCTACCCTTGTGAAAAGGAGCTAAAACATGGCTCTGTGGCCTTGCATGGGGAGCCCAAAGGATTATCTAGCCCCAGGGCTGGTTGGTGCCCTGCAATCCTCTCTCCCTTTTTAATCAATGTTGACAGAGTTTAATTATTCTCGTGTTCTCAAAATTTTAATGTCAAAATTGTAATTCTAACATTTTAATTTTTATATACTGTTTTTACATTTGTGTCTCTTGGAGGGAGATGTGTAGTTCAGAAATGTAATAAACCAAACAAACAAAGGAAAACTCTGAATTGGTGGTTTCTTAAGGCCTTGTGGAATCTTCTGGGCAAAAGGGTTAAGGGTTTGTATGATAGCTTATAGGACACCTGTCAAGCGCCTGGGAAATCAGGAGATTCAGGCAGTTCAAATGGGTATAAAAATTTATTGCAAGCTTAAGCTCTCTACAAGAATCTGACCAAATGGCTGCTAAGGGAAATGAGTGGGACTTAGATCTATTGTGGGTGCCCAGGGGCTTGTGATTTATGATGCATTTAACCCTTCACTTGGGCTCAACCTGGTCATATCCTACATCATCTTTGAAGAATGGATGAGCTTTTAAACATTTGGAGAATAATGCTGAATAAGGAACTTCAGGTTAAAGTGAAAGTTTTACTTGATCAACACCTCGTCCCACAGCACGGATATAATTTGGCTTAGCATCTGACCAGGATGTTTAGAATTAACTATTCTCCAATCTTTGGAGGCCCAGGTATGATTTCTGGTTGTCTAGTAAGAGATGGGGTGCTGTGGGTCCTTTTGATTAAAGAGTGCCACCTTTCAGGAAACATATCTACTCTCTACTGGTGCCTGCCCTCTGGAATGAGATTCTCCCCTCCAGAGATTTATGTGGCTCCCCCCTTATGGTTTTCCAGAAGACTTTGAAAACCTTCCTATTCTCCCAGGCCTTGGAATATGGTGGATGTGGTCCCCTCGTTATATGGATCTTTGTCTTTATATTGTATTGTCCAAATGGATGTACATTTTGTATATTGCCATTTGTGTTAGATTTTGAACCACCAAGAGTCAACCACCTTAGAACCAGGCTGCATACAAATCCAATGAAATAAATAAATATTCCAAAAACATTAGATGTTATTGGCTGGGAACTTTTTTCAGAAAGACTGGGATGCTAAAATAAAGATACAAAGCCAGCTAATGTCATCATAACTGCAGGTGCTATTGACGAGGAAATGGCTGGCATTTTCATACTTTCAGAACAAGACTACATTTGTTGTTTTGAAGCTGATGGGTTTTGTTAGAGGACAGTGGTTTGGATCCAATGGAAGAATTATATAGCTTATTTGCAAAATGAAACAAATACAGATCCATAGTTTCCCATTTCTTCCATATATGGGCTGTAAATAAATACAATGAATCACATTCCAAAAAAGGGCTTACAAGCTATTTAGTGTTTTTGTCTTTTAATGATTGAATGAAATATAAAGTACATGAGGTACTACATTTCAATTTCAAGGGAGGGATATCTGAATGAAAATAGACCTTTTTTAACCAAAATTATTTATGTCATCTTGTCAGGATTATTAAAACTGAGTAGGAAGCAAATTATGATCTTCAATGCTATTGGAGTTGATTTTCAGCAGGTCCAATTTAGCTGCCCAGCCGATAACCCTTAATAATGGAAAGTAATAAACAGCAGATAATAAATAAAAGTAATAACATGACTGACAAATGTTTTTTTTCTTGAAGGGATTCAAAATCTATTTTTTAGATTTTTATTTAATTTTATTTTTTATTTTTTAAATCATATTTTAAAAAGCATTTCCTGCTTTGACCTGATGTTCGGTACTTAGTTGGCTGTAGTTGAACAATTTATAAATAGCTGGCTTGGCTTTGTTTAAAATGTCTCCACATTCATCTGTCTGGAATGTACTTAGTATGGGCAAAGTTATTTTTAAGGTGAGCATACTTTTAATGAATTTCAGATTCAGTTAGTGAAGAACCAAGAAAGCAACAGTACTTAGAAGCTGCTTTGTGATATATTTTTTATAATAGAACATATTGAATAATTTAGTAATAGATATGTAAAAGGGATTTTATACCTTTTGAATACCTATTCAGCATCTATTGCCTAACAGTAAAAGTGCCTCACAATATCACTTTTTCTCAAATTGTGGGAGCTCTTTTTAAAATGGGTTGTAGGAGGGATGCAGTTGCACAGAGCATTCTTTGATCTTCCTCACTCATGAGATGAAGTCACTTCATTTGCTTGAACAGCTACTTAAATACTGTTTGAATCACGGTGGTACTTTAATGAAGAACCGCTTTGTTTCTATCTTTCTGGCTTTGCTCAGATTATCCTTTCTGCTTTTCTCTGTCATGTCCTGCAAACCATTGCTGTTGCTACTGAATCCATGTTCAGGTGCACGGCGTTTGTTTAGATCCAAGAAAAAGAGAGATAAATATTCCTAAAAGTGAAGAGGAGCTCTCTTTAAAGATTTAGTATGGTGAACTAAATATGTCTCTGCAGAGAGTAGAAGCAATGACTGCTGCAAGACCAAAGAACCAGTGAATTCTGGTTCTTTGGAACCTCTCCTGACAAGGAAATGATGGGAGATTGCCCATTTTCTGCTCCAGATGACTATTCCTCTCAAGAACAGCAATCTCTTGTCGGTTTGGCTGCTGAAAAACAAAGGGATTGGACATCATGCTCAGCATAATCAAACTTTTTCTTTGCAATTAAATGGAATAATAGAAAACTAAATTTTCACTGCAGAAGTGAAAAGTAATTATCTCCCACAGAAAATTAGGTGCTGAATTCTTTTAAATATATATCCAAATCCATTTAAAACAATTACAATAATCATGTTGTTGATAAAACCATTATCAGTTTCATAAAATCAGCAAAATGGTTACCACCAGCCAATTTTTCTATTGCTTAAAAACAAAATTATCAGGGTAATTTTTTTATCCTTTATTTTACTTTACAGTACTTTACTGTTTTTTACAGCATGACAGTGGATTTTTCACTCCAGCCTTATAATACAGGTAGTCTCAACTTACGATCACCATTGAGCCCAAAATGTCTGATGTTAAGTGAGATATTTTTTAAGTGAATTTTGTTCCATTTTATGACCTTTCTTGCCACAGATGTTAAGTGAATCACTGTGGTTGTTAAGTTAGTGACACGGTTGTTAACTGAATCTGGCTTCCCCATTGACTTTGCTTGTTAGAAGGTTGTAAAAAGTGATAAAATGACTGTGGGACACTTCCACTGTCATAAATATGAGTCAGTTGCCAAGATTTAGAATTTTGATGATGCTGTAATGGTCATAAGTGTGAAAAGCGGTCATAATTCACTTTTTCCAGTGCAGTTGTAATTTTGAACTAAATGAACTGTTGTAAGTTGAGAACTTCCTGTATAATGCAAAGTTTTGTTCAGTTTTGCTTTTAAATGTTTGGCTGTACTTGATCTTTGTTACCATGGATTAGGAAACTGAAAATTCTGAGGATAAGGGGAGAAAGTAGGTAATTTTTGTGCAAATGGTAAGCAGTGTGAGGTGTGTAGATTATTTATCAGTCCCCTATGATTGAACAGTATATGCTACCTTTGGGGCACATGTATTTTAAAAAATGATAAAGCACTTCTGCTTTGGATATGAAAATTTATGTCATAAAGAAAACAATTGATAATTTTCCATTATTTTGTGTTAAAATGAAGAAGCTTTCTAAAGTTACATATTTAGGTTTTAGGAGATGGGGACAGAAAAGGGAAAATATTGCCATGCTCTAGCTCCAGACTGTAGGACTTTAGATTTCAAATGGAAATTCTGCTTATCTGCCATTTCCAAAAGATTCCCAGTGGGCAAGTTAACTCAGACTTCTCACTTTTAAAGTGGCTCCATACTAGTAGCTGGGTAAAACTATTAAGGCTATGGTTGCTGAATATCTAAGGTTCTGCCACAAAGAAGAGGAGATCTATCTATTCTCCAAAACACCTGAAGGGAGAAGCAATGGATGAAAACTAATCAAGTAGAGAACCAAACCAGAACTAAGGAAAAATTCCTTGACAGTTAAGGAAATGACTTGCCTTGCCTTCAGAAATTGTGAATACTCAAACACTAGCAGTTTTTAAGAAGAGATTGAACAACCATTTGTCTGAAATAGTAGAGGGTTTCCTGCCTGAGCAGGGGGTTGGACTAAAAGACCTCCAAGATCCCTTCCAACTCTGTTATTCTGTAATTGTTTCTTTACAATAATAAATTTCGGTAAACCACTTAACTGTTCGTGGTCTACTTTTCTTGGTAAAAATCTAATTCCCTGCCACTTCCTGCTTTTTTTCCTAGGTTCTTCCTTGCCATGAAAAATATTGGCTTCTCCG
Organism: Bothrops alternatus; assembly: GCA_034064705.1. NCBI lineage: Eukaryota > Metazoa > Chordata > Lepidosauria > Squamata > Viperidae > Bothrops > Bothrops alternatus. Next base: position 5,113,207 of record JARGCV010000077.1, read on the forward strand.
CCTTGTCTTCCCTTTTAGGAACATTTCTAATTACATTCTTAACAAAGGCAAAATTACATGGATGTGTCCATATTTTGGCATACCCAATTGTGTGCCACTGGGTGATAAAGACATGCTGCAGAAAAGTCTTCATTGGTCTCACCTGAGAGTGGTATAATTGGAATGTGAAATTTTATTAGAACTTTTATTGCAAACAGAGGACTTGCACAAGGGAAATTATTCCTTTCATCTTTGCATATATTCAATGGACTTCAGATTGAGGGATGGAGGTCATACATATTCAAAGACTTTTGATGCAAAAACTTGGGACCTGCTTCAAGATAAGGGTTGCATCTAGATGATATGGGCAGCACATAAAGCTACTAAATAAATAGATAAAATAAAAAAATAAAGGTGAAAAATATACATTTGCATGCGTTTCTCTTGATATAATAATAATAATAAAATTGGAAGGGACCTTGGAGATCATCAAGTCCATCCCCCTGCTCAGGCAGGTAACCCTATACCATTTCAGACAAATGGCTGTCCAGTCTCTTCTTAAAAACTTCCAGTGTTGGAGCATTCACCGTTTCTAGAGACAGGTTGTTCCATTCGTTAATTGTTCTAACTGTCAGAAAGTTTCTCCTTAGTTCTAGGTTGCTTCTCTCCTTGATTAGCTTGACTCCCTCTTCTTTGTGGCAGCCCCTGAGATATTGGAACACTGCTATCATGTCCCCCCTTGTCCTTCTCTTCATTAAACTAGACATACCCAATTCCGGCAACCGTTCCTTATATGTTTTAGCCTCCAGTCCCCTAATCATCTTTGTTGCTCTTCTCTGTACTCTTTCTAGAGTCTCAACATCTTTTTTACATCGTGGTGAGCAAAACTGGATGCAGTATTCCAAGTACGGCCTTACCAAGGCATTGTAAAGTGATATTAATACTTCACGTGATCTTGATTCTAAACCCTCAGTTAATGCAGCCTAGCACTGTGTTGGCTTTTTTGGCAGCTGCAGCACATTGCTGGCTCATACTTAAATGATTGTCCACTAGGACTCCAAAATCCCTCTCACAGTTACTACTATTGAGCAAGGTACCCCCTATACTCTACCTGTACATTTGGTTTTTCTTGCCTAAATGTAGAACCTTACTTTTTTCACCATTGAATTTCATTTTGTTAGCTAGCGCCCAATGTTCAAGTCTGTCCAGATCAGCGGTTCTCAACCTTTTCCGGGGCTCGACCCCGGCCCGCATCGCGCATGCGCGGTGTGGTGCGACGGCGCATTGTGCATGCACAGCGCGATGGGTGCATTGCAAAGGGGAAAAATGGCCGACTAAAAATAAAAAAGGGCGGGCCCGCATCGCACATGCGCAGCGCGATGGCCCACATCGCAAAGGGGAAAAAAATGGCGGACAAAAAAAATGGCTGACCCCCCCCCCAAAAAAATAGCCGACCAAAAAAAAAAAAAATAGCCGACCCAAAAAAAAGGGGGGAAAAAATGGCGGACCCAAAAAAATGGCCGACCAAAAAAATAAAATAAAATGGCGGACTGCAGTGTTTGGCGACCCCGTGAAATGGTCGTTTGACCCCAAATGGGGTTGCGACCCACAGGTTGAGAACCACTGGTCCAGATCCTCCTGTATCCTAAGCCTGTCTTCTGGAGTGTTGGCTATTCCTGCCAGCTTGGGGTCATCTGCAAATTTGATGTTCCAATCTCGAATTATCTTTTAAGAAGGAAGACTCATTTCTTAAGCAGACTGCTTGTTCAGCCCAAGAAATTTCTCATGCTCACAATAAAAAAGCTTAGACTGCTGGAAACTGAAACATGAGCTTTCAGTGACACAATTCCTGTCTCCTGTAGTCTTACCAAGGGCAAAAAGCTTAGCATAATGGGCTTTACGAAATTAGAGTTCTTAATATAGTTTCTCTTCCATTGGGATCTCTTATGAGAAAAGCATGGATTGTTTTATTAAACTCTGATTCTTTTGACTTATGAAATGTCTCTCACTTCCATTTGAAGCTGCATTTCAGAGTCACCACTTGTGCATGGAAGTTGACAAGTCACCAAATCAAAAGACTGGGCGAATAGTCCCTAGCAATCTAAATGTTTCATCAACATGGTTAAAAAAAAATAGCAGTGAACTAGTTTATGTTTGGTAAGTTCTGAAACAAGAACATCACCATTGTTCATTAAGCAGACTCCTGTTTCCCTTAGAATGTAATTGTTGGGGAGAGTCATAGGGGATATAGTTTTGTTAAGTGTCCAGGTATAGTTTTCAGAAATTGTCAGTCTTTTGAAATAGATCAGAGAAAAGAAATACTAAAATTCTAGTTAGTTGATTTGGCTATGATATAAGGGAAGTAATTTCCCCTTCCCTCAAAAGAAAGTCAAGGCAAGGCAATTTTGAATTTTCTTTCTCATATTTTCCTGTGTTGAGCTCATGTTTTTCTAACGGAAATGCAATAATATGAGTATGTAGCCAATTTGTGATTTTGGGCCAGTGTAGAATAATATTTGTGAAGAAATAAAAGGAGAGAAAATGTGTACACCATTCTGGACTGAAAGAAAAATGGCATACGAATCAAACAAATAAATAAATCCCAATGGATTGCTGAAGGGTACTAGGATAATCCTGGCTACTTCATACATGACACCTAGCCTTTGCATTATTCTATTCTGCTTCCCCCTATATAATCTTCATGACATAAAATATTTCCATGGATTTTTAATGAGGACATGTCTTGATTAAATCAGAATAAAGCACACCCACTAGCATAGATATTGATTACTTACCACTCTGAGCAATCCAATTTCTTAAAAAATGGTCAGATATTTTTATGGGAAATAATACCTTATGGTGAAATTCTTTGGGAACTTGAAATTAAGGTTTTGATATTAATCTACCATTTGTTTCAATATATTGACTATTCCAGGAGATTCTGGCAAAGATTCAGGTAAGACCTGGATTTTTCTGAAAGAGAAAGAAAGATCTAGCCATCAGCTAGTTTGTTTAAAGCAGGAATGGATATAATTCAGAAGTATAGATATAACTCTTGACTGAACATTTTCAGTGATACTTGTGATGGGATTTTCACAAACAGTGAATTAATTGCCACAAAGTTCATATTTTTCCACTAACCTTCTATATGCATAGAAGTTATTAATTAAGCACATTCAAATATCCAATGTTTCATTTTCTTTAGTTAAGGGTAAATCAGCTGCATATATCTGTGAAAACAGGACTTAGAAACATTTCATGTATTTTTTTAAAAATAGCAAAAAAAAATTTCTTTAACTCTTTGGTATTTTTTTTTAAAGTGGATTGGGAGTAAAATCTGTTCATACTGCTTGAACTGGATCTGACAGTTATAGCCAAGAGGGATGATAATATTCTGGAATCCTAAATGTGTAGTCTGTCTATTTTTTTGGTTCCTCTGATAATTACATATTACTTGAAAGGTTATGAAAGTTAAACAGTGTATGACTTGTGCCAAAAATGAACTGGAATAGCGTCACTCTTATCTAAATACTATAGGACAAGGGAAATATTTGGATATAATATACCCAAAATGATATACCTTTAAAGTCCAATTGGAGAGTTAAGTGTTTTACTTAGAAAAATTAAGCCGGATGAAGAAAAGTGTTCCATTTTAAATTGGTTAAATTGGTTAAATTCTGTGAGTTAAATAATTGATAGAATTCATGCCTCAAGTGGCATTCTATACCTATGCTCTTATGAGTTCTAGGTTAAATTGCTGTAATGTGTACCACATGGTTTGAAGACTAAAGACCTGAAGCAATTGAAGACAGAAGTAGTATAGTAGACCACCTATTTGTGAGGTAAAAGATGCCATAATTACATAATATCAGTGTTCTGGGTGCTGCATTAATTGTTAGTAGATAAATTGAAGGTACTGATTATCACCAGTGTCACCAGCTTCAAACAGAACTGTTCTGTCTAGAAACTGGAATATTAAGCTACCCTCTCCATGTGACATTTGGGATAGAGGGTCAGGAGTTTTTCTGTTTATGTTCTATCTATCCCTGGGTAATAGGATGGTAGTTTTCAGGAAAATAGTAAAAACAAAACTATTCTACAGAACTTTAATTTATAATTTTAATGTTTAGTTATAATGTGATTCTGAGCACTGGGGCTACTTATTTGTTGTACAGTCATTTTATTTTATAATATGGTTTTAACTAACTTTATAATTTGTGTATATGTCCATGAATTTTGTAAATAAATCAGTAAATTTTGATTATAATCCCAGCTAATCATATAGTCACATCATGTACTTTTGCAGATCAGAATAACCAAGTGGTGGGTTCATATATTTTCAGTTGATTATAATACAACAATCAACAGCAGATGGGTTCAAGCCATCTTCTTATAAGTCACAACTGTCTCAATTCACAAGATAATCCATGATTTATAATCCACATATTATAAGACTGATTCAAACAACATGTGCCAAATTCACATTAAGTCTTAATATAATGTGTGAAACAGGCCAGAAACCATGTAACAACAGTCATACCAACTTGAATACCATTTTCAGGATAATTTCCTGCTTTGCAAAAAAAAAAATGCAGAAAACAATGATCAAGTGTCAGTCTCAGAACTTTTTAGCTGCTGTTTAGTTGTGCTCTTGTCTGTCATCAAGATATATTTTGGCTATTAAATTTCTTCATTGAGAGAAAGAAGTCTATGAAAAATCATGCATTCTATCATTTGCAAGTTGTGTCTGTTGACATTCACACAGAGAGACAGGGAAGATAAAAAGGAACAAAATTGAATTATCTATAAACTAGTGTTGTGCAGACCTTTATCTCAGCAGTGTGTTATTTTTACTATGTTTTGTTATTAGTTGATGTACACAACAATATCCTTATATTGTTCTGAATACTATTTAAAGTGCCAGTCATCACACTAACCAGTTAAGAAAAGGCTAAGCAGTATTTGGTTGTTTAGGACTGGGATTGAAAACTACCAGGAAATCCCTAGACTTGGAAGACTGTAGGCTTGATTAGGAAGTTAAAAAACTAAACAGAAGAATGCTTTGGGGGAACCACCATTTTATCACTAAGAAAGCTACAGGAGTGTACCAAGGAGATCATCTGGAATTGAACTCAGCCCTTCAGCTTTACCTTTACCAAATCCAAAGCTTTCAATGATTCAGGGCCTCCTTATTTAAAGAACAATTGTGAGCATGTAATTCATGCAGTGAAATTCTTCTCCATGATTCATTATGAGCCTTCCATTTATGTTGAACAATGTAGTCCTTTTAAAAATTTTAAAATATGATTTTCCATGCTGCTTCTTTTGGGTGGCAACTGGATTAAAAATCAGCCCATAATTTTAATATGTATATTGACGGTATCAATATAATTGAATGCTTAACATGTGTGAAATTGGAAATAACGTAGTATTTAAACTATTTTTGAAAAAAAATATTCTATGGCCTGTGGGACAAATATAAACTAAATTAATACAATAAAATCATAATTTTAACGCATTTTATTAAAATAAAATCAGCAACTGCAAAACATTAAGAGCCAGCAATAGTTATAACAAAATCTATGGAAACTAGGAAAACTCTTCACGTTGTGCTCCAAAGAATATAATATATGCATCAGGCAGGTCCCACCTGTTGTTGGCAGGACTTCCTGAGACAGATTTACTTGATATTTGAGCCAAGACTGTACGTACGGAAGGAAGTAATTCTTTATGTAACCAGTGTTGAACTGTTCCAGAACTTGCCCTTTAGTTCAGAAATGGATTGATACTAGCACAGAAAGGGAATAACTGGTATACAGGTAGTCTTTGACTTATGACCATAACTGAGCCCAAAATTTCTGTTGCTAAGTGAAACATTTGTTAACTGAATTTTGCCCCATTTTACAACTTTTCTTACAGTCGTTAAGTTAGTAACATGGTTGTTAAGTGACTCTGTCTTCCTCATTGACTTTGCTTGTGAGAAGGTGATTTACATGCCCCACGACATTGCATCTGTCATAAATATGAGTCAGTTGCCAAGTCTCTGAATTTTGATCAGCTGACTGTGGTGCAAGGGTCGTAAATGTGAAAAATGGTCATAAGTCACTTTTTTCAGTAACATTATAACTTTGAACGATCACTAAATGAACTGTTGTTCATCGAAGACTATCTTTACTAGAATGATTTCAGGGAACATATTCAGAGGCAGGTCCAATATAACTCATGAGAATAATCCAACTAAAATATTATTAAAGAATGATTAACTTCTTGAGGGCAGCATTTTTTTTTCAATAGACTCATGACTGGCAAATTAATTTATGCTAAAAAGGGCTTGGCACGGAGTTGTATAATCCCTCCCACCCTTCTCACGTAGGCACTTCCTCATAAAGGACATATAAAAAACCTTTTCCTCTCTTTTCATTTTTGTGCTTATTCTTTCTTTTAATTTCTTTTCATTGCTATCCACTAACGTATGTACCATTATGTACTTTTGAGGCTAATTAAGATATATATCAAAATATGTAATAAGAGAAGGAGGGAAAAGGTGTGTGCATGCATGTGTGAGGGAAGAGGAACAAGATGTTGCAGAGAAGAATACCTGATATCTTTGATGTGGATGCAGATGGTGTGTGTGGGAGGTATCCTTCAGCTGCATAAAGCTCTGGGAAGTTCTGCTAGTGATGGAATTTTCCTTCCAGCTTCTTTTTCAGTGCTAAAATTGTAAGAATCTCTTTAACCCTTAAATTAATAATAGAGCGATAGTTCTAATTGTCATGTTGGACTGGTGAGTCAAACAGACATCACTGTATGTGTGACAGGTCCTGGGTTCTAATGCGCGACGTTAAATTTAGGTTGATTCCCTCAAGATTTACTTCAGCTTTTTTATCTGACATTGCCTGTCACATTGTTTCTTGAATAATTAATCTTCAAGAAGTTAAAATTGGGCCTGTCACAATTATGTTAGTCTGTGTTCTAATCAAGTAGAGAAGCAACGTAGACCTAAGGAGGAATTTCCTAATAGTGAGAACAATTAAACAGTGGAAGTAGAAATTGTAGGTGCTCCATCACTAGAGGCTTTTAAGAAGAGACTGGACACCTACTTGTCTGGAATGCTATAGGATTTCCTGACTGAGCAGGGGATTGAACTAGAAGACCTCCAAGATCCCTTCCAACTCTGTTATTCTGTTCTGTTCTGTAGTATTGAAAACAGTGGCAATACAGTTTTTCAAAATGCCAAAATTTAATGAATCTAAAGAATTTTAAGATTGTTAAGGTTGAGGTCCAGTTGTTTTATGACTGGAAATGAATTTTTAATGCTGTATTTATTTTTAAATATAGGGTTTATGCAGTAGAAAAAATGATGGCAGTTTATTTCTTAATATCTCTGAATAGAAACATTTTAATTGAATTACTTTTAGTTTCATACCGAAATGTTTACTACACACACACACACACACACACACACACACACACACACACACACACACACATAGGTCTTTGGTTATTCGGTTTTCTCCCGCGTAAAATTTGAAGTGTCTTGGCGACGTTTCAATGAAGTCCCATTCATCATTTTCAGGCTGGTGCTTTCGGCTTCGTGCTTCTAGGAGCAATGTGTGATCGTAGCTGTTTCTTTCTTTTAACTGCCAATGGGGGTATGAACTGATTGGGTGGGAGCTTGGCTGTGTTCTGATTGGGCAGAGGTGTGTTCTGATTGGTTAGGGGCTTGGCTGTGCTCTGATTGGATGGGTTGGCTGTGCTGTGATTGGATGGGGGAGTGTTCTGTTTGGGTGGGGGCTTTGTTGTGCTCAGGTTAGTCTGAGTTGCAGGGGGATTTGAGATGGTGAGTATCTCAAGATCTGGCGGTCACGGCAATAAGGGACCTCCTACAAGAGGGGCCTGAACAACATAAGAACTCTCTCCATACTAATGCTAACCTTATGCCTGAAGACATACTTCACCTTTCGGGGCGTGGTATACGAACAAATAAAAGGGACGCCAATGGGATCCCCCATCTCAGGCATTATTGCTGAGGCTTTACTTTACTTTACTTTTATTAGATTTCTATGCTGCCCTTCTCCTGGGACCCAGGGCGGCTTACAACAATAATACAATAAAAAGTTAAATTACAATGACAATCAAGCATCCTATCCAAAACACATTCATTCAGTCCAAAACACATTCATACAGCATACAATCACAATCGGTACACAGTCACTGATGGAGGCACCTTCCTAGGCCCAGGGGCAGAGTATAGTTCATACGCCCCAAGCCTGTCGGCATAAATGAGTCTTCAACAGTTTCCGGAAAACTAGGAGGGAGGAAGCAGTGCGAACCTCTGTGGGAAGCTGGTTCCAGAGGGCTGGGGCAGCAACGGAGAAGGCCCTTGCCCTAGGCCCCACCAGATGGCATTGCCTAATAGACGGGACTCGTAGGAGGCCAACCCTATGTGCCCTAACCGGTCGCTGGGATTCATGAGGCAGAAGACGGTCCCGCAAGTAACCTGGCCCATTGCCATAAAGGGCTTTATAGGTCATAACCAACACTTTGAATTGTGTTCGGAGACCAATTGGTAGCCAGTGCAGCTCACGGAGAGCTGGAGTGATATGAGCATGTCTTGGGAGACCCAAGACAGCTCGCGCAGCCGTATTCTGGACTACCTGCAGTCTCCGGACATTCTTCAAAGGTTGCCCCATGTAGAGAGCATTGCAGTAGTCGAATCGCGAAGTGACAAGAGCATGGGTGACTGTGAGGAGTGACTCCCGGTCCAAATAGGGCCGCAACTGGCGCACCAGGCGAACCTGGGCGAATGCCCCCCTCGCCACAGCTGAAAAATGATGTTCTAGACTAAGCTGTGGATCGAGGAGGACACCCAAGTTGCGAACCCTCTCCGAGGGGGACAAAAGTTCTCCCCCCAGGGTAATGGACGGACAGTTGGAATTGTCCTTGGGAGGCAGAACCCATAGCCACTCCGTCTTGTCGGGATTGAGTCTGAGCCTGTTGGCACCCATCCAGACCTCAACAGCCTCCAGGCACCGGTTCATCACTTACACTGCTTCGCTGTAATGACACGGGGTAGAGATATAAAGCTGAGTATCATCAGCATATTGATAATAACTCACCCCGTGTTGACGGATGATCTCACCCAACGGCTTCATGTAGATATTAAAAAGCAGAGGTAAGAGAACAGACCCCTGAGGGACTCCACATGGAAGAGACCTCGGAGCCAATCTCTGACCTCCTGCGAACACCGACTGCGACCGGCCAGAGAGGTAGGAGGTGAACCACTGTAAAACAGTGCCCCGCACTCCAAACCTCTCCAACTGGCACAGAAGGATACCATGGTCGATGGTATCAAATGCCGCTGAGAGGTCAAGAAGTACCAGGATAGTGGAGTAGCCTCCATCCCGGGCCCGCCAGAGATCATCAGTCAGCGCGACCAAAGCAGTTTCCGTGCTGTAACCGGACCTGAACCCGGACTGCTGAAGGCCCAGATAATCAGCTTCATTCAAGGACCGTTGGAGTTGGAGTGCCACCACCTTCTCGACAACCTTCCCTAAAAAGGGAAGCTTGGAGACTGGCCGATAATTATTTAAGACTGCCGAGTCCAGGGAAGGCTTCTTGAGGAGGGGGCGCACAAGTGCCTCCTTTAAGGGAGACGGGAAGGACCCCTCCCTCAGTGAAGCGTTAGCAACAGCCTGGACTCCGTGTCACTTCCCTGCTAGCCAAAACCAGCCAGGAGGGGCACGGGTCCAATAAACAGGTGGCAGAACTCACAGCTCCAGTGGCCTTGTCCACATCATCAGGAGTTACCAGGTCAAACTCATCCCATTCAACAGGACTAAGACGGGCCTCTGTCATCTCGACTGACTCATTGTCAACTGACACTGCATTCCAATTGGAGTCCAAGTCAGCCCGGATCTGAGCGACCTTGTCTGCGAAAAAGATGTTAAATTCTTTGGCATTGCCCTGCAAAGGTTCCTCCCTCCTCCCTGTATCAAGGAGAGAACGAGTCACCTTAAACAGGGCAGCGAGATGGGATTCTGCAGACGCGATCAGTGCGGAAAAATACTGAGATCTTGCCATAGTGATCGCTTCCAAATAGGTCTTAATATAAGCTCTCAGTTTGGTTCAATCAGATTCGGATCTGCTTTCCCTCCATTGCTTCTCTAAACGTCTCTTCTGGCACTTTATCCCCCTGAGTTCCTCGGTAAACCAAGGTGATCTCCTGGGTCTGCTCGGTAAACCAAGGTGATTTCCTGGGTTCTTCAGTGGCTAGAGTCAATAGTAATGTCTAGGTACCGCCCAAAATTTTGGGTGCATTATGTAGATGATACTTTTGCGATTGTCAAAAGATGGGATAGCGTCAAATTCTTGGAGGAACTGAACTCGGTATATCCAGACATCTGCTTTACCGCAGAAGAAGAGACCCAAGGCAGTCTTGACTTTCTGGATGTACTGATCAGCCGATGCCCTAATGGCACATTGTGCATGTCTGTATACCATAAACCCACCCATACAGACAGAATGCTACATTATAATAGCAACCACCCGGTAGCACACAAAATCAGCTGTAACCGGACGCTAATTAAACAGGTTAATTCCCATTGTAGCAGGGCAGAGCTAAAGCTGAGGAGAAAAAACATCTTCATCACATCTTCATGCACAATGGCTATCCCATGGGGTTTGTGATAGTAGACCACATCGAAATCATAGAGACTCACGCTCCAATGTGACAGCAATGCCGGCTCTCTAATGAAAATTCCACCAATCGGCATATAGTTCTTTTGCCAGCTTACCAGACTCTTAGGAGATGGGAAAAACAGCACCACGGCCTGCTGAGAAGACATTTAACTCTTCCTTGGCAGGATCTCTAAGGAAGATGATGACAGCGTTTTGCATAATTGGGATGATGACTCTATAGGTGGGACGATCACGACTCCCATGGACCAAGATGATGGACCAAACAGCCCTAAGCCAGGGATGCAAGTGCTGAGGCGATCTGGAAGGAGGGGAGGGAGGGGGAAGACAGAGAGCAGGAATGCTGGAACAGCTGCTTGTTGCAGGACTGGAGCGGAGGAATTACGACAATGGCCTTGGGGGTGGGGGAGGATAATGGCCCTGGGAGGGAGAGGAATTGGGCATAGAGACAGATTGACAGCTGCCCTCCAAGTGCTTGCACACGCTCTAAAAGAGCAGCCAGAATAATCGAGCTGAACAATCTTAAAACTGTAGAGATGATAGTAGATTTAGGAGAAGCTCTTCTGTTCTACCATCTCTTGCAATATTAGGCCACACAGTATCAACAGCAGAGACCTTCAAGTTTCTAGGTTGTATTATCTTCAAGGGCTTGAAATGGACACCTAACATTATAACCATCATTAAAAAAGCAGAACAAAGGATGTTATTCCTGCATCAATTCAGAAAGCTCAGATTTCCCAAGAATTTGCTGATAGAGTTCTATAGAGGAATTATTGAGTCTGTCATTTGTACCTCAATAATTGTCTGGTTTCGCACAGCAACTAAACAGGACAGGTACAGACTTCAATGGATATTTAGGATTGCAGAAAAAAGCAATTGCAACTAGCCTGCCTTCCATTGAGGATGTTTACACTACACAAACCAGAAAGAGGGCTGAGAAAATATCTATAGACCCCTCGCATCTTGGACATAAACTGTTTCAACTTTTCCCCTCTGGATGCCGCTAACATTGTATGCCAGAACAATTAAATACAAAGATAGTTTTCCCCCCATGCCATCACTCTGCTGAATACCTAATTTCCACAGAACTGTCTTAGGCCTAAAGATATTTATTCATGAAATAAGACTGTATTGATATTATCCTTCTCATCTTCTCATCTTTCCAACTATCTTCTCCTGTTGGTATCTATGATCTATCACTTGTTGTATTTATGATTAATTGTAATTATGATCTATGATATATGACCTATCACTTTGTTGCTTATATGTACACTGAGAGCTTATGCACCAGAGACAAATTCCTTGTGTGTCCACACAAGAATTCTATTCTATTCTATATACTGTAGGAGCCATAACTATGCTAAGATATATGGGTCTCACTATGCCATTTTTATCCTCTTAACTCTCAATCTGTTGAGGTACACTTGCTGTAAATCTTTGTGTTGCAGGTTTGGGCAGGATGCTTCTGAAACTCAGGGAAATCTATTCACTAACAAATTCTTATTAAGACTCCTTATATTAAACAAAATATATGCTTGTAAGATAAAGTAATAGCAGCCATATTTAATAGTGTATTAATTCAAGTTCAATGGAGTTTATTCATTTCTATGGAGTTCACCCCCATATCCCAATAAATGCTTGTGTGTGTTAGATGGCAAGTTAAGGTGAACATCTGAAGATGCATTTGCAAATTTGCTTAGCTCAAATAAAAAAAGGCCAACAATCTGTTTGTATGGACAATATTTCCAAATTAATACTTTCCATCTTTTCAAATCAGGGATATATCTTCACTCCAATTCTTGATATAAGAGCTTGTTTGAATTAATGTATTGGCTATCTATAGTCAGCCTGTTTTTTTCTTCCCTCCTGCCCTCTTTCAACCTTTTCTTAAAATCAGGAAGAAAATTTGGAATGCAGCAAAAATCTATTCAGTGTAGCATCTTGCTTCCATAATCATCAGCCAATGCTTTTAGGCAACCAGGAAACATTTAAAGCAATAATAGTTTCCCATTGTTGCTACCCAGCAACCAGTATGATTGCTGGTTCAGTTCAGTTGAAATGTTCTATTAACTGCAGGACAATGAATCAATTGCCATTCTATGAATTCAATCAAAATATCTCTGTATATCTCTTTCTCTGTGTCTCCCTCTCTCTCTCTTTCTCTCTGCCAACAGAGCTACTAAAGTTATTTTCTCTATTCCTGCTATAGAATAAAAAGGAGGATAGGATTATAGGAATAGTAAAGCTGTTTTTTTCACAGAGACCCACATTATTGTGAGACGTTTTTGCATAAAGTGAAGCTGTCCACTATTTATCTGAAAGTTTTAAGAATTTCACAGCACCAGTTTTCTAGAATGTCTTCCACAAAGAAGGATTTCATTTGAAAGTGAAATGTGTTCATAATTCCAACATAGATCCTGAATAGTCTTTAAAGTGAGAAATAATTTTTATGTTATAGCAATAGCAATAGCACTTAGACTTATATATCATCCCACATCATTCTCTGGGTGGTTTACAGGATAGAAGCATTATTTGTATATTGCCCCCAACAATCTGGGTCCTTATTTTACCAATCTTGGAAGGATAGAAATTGGAGTCAATCTTGAGCCCTGCTAGGATTGAACTGTAGGCTGTGGGCAGAGTTTGCCTGCAATGCTGCACTTTAATCACTTGCCACCAGGATTCGTGTTATGTTTGAAAATGGAATGTCTGCATTTTTGATAGATACATTTGCAGGACAGAACTCCTTGAAATTAATGCCTAATATATTGATATTAATATTTTTGTGTGATGTAATATAAACACCATTCAAAATAGTTTGGGCATGGCACAAAACTAATTTGGTATTGGATACTAATTTGTACCATAGGTTTAGACATCAGTTTATTTCCAGATGGCTGTTGTCAAAGCTATATTTGCTTTTCCATAAAACAGTGTGGAACATTACCTGGACTGTTTACAACATTTTAACAAAAGAAGGCATGCTATATCTTAAGATGGTCTCTGATAAGAGGATATGGGAACAAATGGAAATAGGAAACCTAAACAGCATTAAATCAGATCCATCCGCTTTATGTTCTCAGCTCTCTTAAGTATATTTCTGTTGACTGTAACTCTAAATATTAATGCTTCCATTTCTAGTTCTGCCCTGCTGACATTGCAGACTGTACTGTACATTTTTGAAACTGAAGTATAAACTGAGAGAGATAACACAGCTATTAATCGGCTCTTCCAATCATTACCTTTAGGAAGTTTTATTTCTTTGGATGGAAACTTCTCACCCCACTCTGTTTCAGATGATACAATTGAAAACAATGGATTAAACTGCCTACGAACAACAGATATACCACAATAATGTTGCTTATAAGGCAAGGAAAGATGTGTCTGCCTATGGTAGATGGGAAATCTTTTTATTAGAAGGCAAAACATTCTCACTGATTTCAAGTATAAACTTGTCAGTTTTATTTCTTGAACATATTTCTAGGGTTAGATTGTTTCTTCACATTCTACACTATTCTTAGTTGCTAGATTCAAGGAAAGACTTCAGCAAATAATTGTTTTTGCCAGCACAGATTTGGAATGACTGTGCTGTTATTATTAGAATACATATAGTATATCTAGATTTTGCACCTGGCTTTAGTAGCCGCCTCCTCACCTTCCACAAAAAGATACTCTGTAGAGATGGCCGAGACTGCTACATCTGTCAATACTGCATGTTTTACATTAATTGAACCAAGGAGAATGGCTCGAAAGATTTCAATATCTACCTACCAAATTATTTAGATGCTTCCAATTAATTGTCTGTTCAGCAGTCAGTTATATTTATAGTTATTACCTGATTCTTTAGTCACCTTTTATACATATTTCTCTGCCAAAGACATCTTAAAGTAATACCGAGTTAGGATAAACATTCAGTAATTATGATCTTAGGGAATATATAGTCTTGAATAAGCATCTGATACATATCACTTGTAGCACTTCTTGAAATGTCAATGTATATATAGGTTGCTCCCAAAATAATCACTTTTCCAGCAAAAGTCTGTCTGATTCTCACAGCTTCAGCTCTGTGTAATGATTGTGTAATTAAGACCTCTACTCATCCTTACTTCCCCATATGTGGTAGCTGAAGTTTCTGGATCAAGTACTGACAATTTAGCCATGTTTATCCATAGATAATATATTTTTTAAAAATATAGATTTATTTTAAATAATAATATAGGCTTTTATTAAGAGCATTGAGAGTAGAATAGGATAGGATAGGATAGGATAGGATAGGATAGAATAGAATAGAATAGAATAGAATAGAATAGAATAGAATAGAATAGAATAGAATAGAATAGAATAGAATAGAATAGAATAGAATAGAATTCTTTATTGGCCAACTGTGTTTGGACACACAAGGAATTTGTTTCTGGTGCATAAGCTCTCAGTGTACATGAAAGCAACAAGTGATAAATCATGATCATAATCATAAAATACAATAATCACAAATCATAAGATACAATACTCAATGATAGTCATAGAATACTAAATAATCAATCAACAAAAATCATAATACAATACTAAATAAGAGCAATCAACATAAATCATGAGATACAAATAACAAAGTTATAGTCATAAGAAGCTAAGGAAATAGATAATAGGAAAAATGAGAAGGATAATAGTAATAGTAATACAGCCGTACTAGGTGGGTTGACATCCCAGGGCATAAGTTGTTTAGCAGAGTGATAGCATGGGGTGGGGGAATTGTTTTTGTGTCTGGTTGTTTTGGCATGCAATATCCTATAGCATCGTTTTAAGGGAAGAAGTTGAAACAGTTTATGTCTAGGATGTGAGGGATCTGTAGATAGTTTCACAGCCCTCTTTCTGGCTCGTGCAGTACATAGGTCCTCAATGGAAGGCAAGCTGGTTGCAACTGTTTTTTCTGCAGTTCTAACTATCCATTGAAGTCTGTGTTGTCTTGTATGGTTGCTGTGCCAAACCAGACAGTTATAGAGGTGCAGATGACAGACTGAATAATTCCTTTGTAGAACTGTATCAGCAGCCCCTTGGGTAGTCTGAGCTTTCTGAGTTGGTGAGGGAAAACATTATTATGCTTTTTTGATTATTTTTTGATATTATGTGTCCATTTTAAGTCCTGAGATATTATAGAACCTACAAAATTGAAGGACTCTACTGCTGATACTGTGTTGTTTAGTATTGTAAGAGGTGGTTGAATAGGAGGGCTTTTCCTAATATATATATTAGGAGAAGTCTTATATATATATTAGCCTAATATATAAGCCTAATATATATATCCCCCATTATATATAATGGGGTATATATATATATATATATATTAGAGGAGAGGAGCGGCATACAAGTCGAATAAATAAATAAATAAATAAATAATAAATATAAGCCTATTATATATATATAAGCCTAATATATATATCCCCCATTAGCGAAGAGATCCAGCAAAGAATCATTCCCAGACAGAAATCATCCAGATGCCCTAAGCTCTATGGTCTCCCCAAGATACACAAAGAAGGAACCCCACTTAGACCCATAGTCAGCTCTATAGGCTCACCTCTACAAAACCTAGCCAAATTTCTCGCCAAACAACTACAGCCCTATGCAGAATCCATCACCTCACACGTAAAAAACTCATTCCAGTTCATAGAGATCATAAAGAAACAAAACTTACAGCCCAGCGACCTACTCGTGAGCTTCAATGTCATATCCCTCTTCACCCAAGTGCCAATCAAAGAAGCCTTGACAGCTATCCAAAACAAATATAACCTTCCCAAACACATCCTAGAGCTGACCAACCACTGCCTATCCAACACATACTTCATCTATAATGGACAAAAATGCAAACAAATAGAAGGAGCACCCATGGGATCACCCCTCTCAACTGTCATTGCAAACCTCTACATGGAACACTTTGAAACCCAAGCTCTAGAAAAATCTGATCACAAACCCAAACTCTGGCTCAGATAGCCCGTTGATCTACACGCTGTTCCTGCCTTCCATCATCCATTCCTGTCAGTCTTTTTTTCTCCAATTTCCCTCCACCCCAGGGTGTGCGCAAGCTCCATCGTGCCTCATCCTTCTGCTCCATCTGGCCACAACCGGTGGGGATGCCTATTGACTTGCTCTTAGGCTCAGCCCCTCTCGTCCTTGTTAGCCTTAACCCCCCCATTTCCTTTCACACATGGCTGTGCGTGCTTACGATCATGTCCCGTCTCTCTGTCCCGTCTGCCTACGGTCAGTTGGACTATCTGTCGGCTCCTCTTTAAGTCCAACCTCCCCCCTTTTTTATCCCTTTCCCCCTCCTTCCCCCTCTTGGCTAATCCTATCTTGTTTGGTATCCCTGTCCTACGTGTTTTGGGTCGTACGGTCAGGTCCGGCATTCCCAATGCCCCCTCATTGTCACCTCCCCCCTGCTGACACTGACCCGAACGCACCTCCAGTTTTACACACTCCATCCTTACCAACCCTGTTGCTTCCAATTCCCCCTGACGCATCCTACCACCCCACCCTGTCTTTCCGTGGTCAGCTGGTCTGCTCGCTAATCCACCCCCAGATTCATCCCTTCTCTTCCTTGTTGCCCCCATCCTTCCTGGCATTGCTGTTGGAGGTGTGCCCCTCACTCGCCCTCAAGATAGGAATAAGAATTTTTTAAAAAGAAAAAAAAACCACACACACAGAGTTTAAACTCAGTGTCAGCTAGCTCAAGATAAAAAAGCCTGGTGAAAGAGGAAGCTATTCATCCTTTTCCTAAAAGCAGACAAGTGGGGGCTGAGTACAGCTCCTGAGGAAATGCACATTAAAACAGGGGAAGAACACAAGGAATAGCTTTTTTTCCATCTTCCTGGTAAACATATTCTCGGAAATGAAAACTTTTTTTGAGAAAGTCTACTGTACTGAGGGTGTCCATGTAGATTCATATCAGGATAAGTGGTTCTTCAGATATATTTCCTCTAAATTTGTTGAAAGATAAATATAGCATGTTTGAGGAAAGGACAGAACAGCAGCTTTCAACAAAGAGTTGAAAGAGTTGATGCAGGAGAAATTCTTTTTAAATAAAAGCTTCACAAACTATATTTAAAATGTCCTTGCCCCCTCGCATTTCTGGAAGGTAAAATCATGGTATAATATTTACTGATTTGTCCTTTTGAAATAATGTAGCTTTGCAGTCTCTGATCACCCAGTTTTTATGACAAGTGGAATAGTTTGTGGGCAAGTTGTGTCCTTCTTGGAAGAATGCCCTTTTCACTGGTTTCAGTGGAACATCAAGAGGGATACATTGGTGAGGTTTGCTCACTTCTAGATAGTAGTGGCAGCAATGAGGCTTTCAGGTCATGTTAGCTAGCAGCAGCAAGCTAGCACAATGCCAAAGGATTAGGCAGGCTGCACAGAAAGCAGTTGCCTTTGACAACCCTTGCCCCATCTTTTTAAAAAAGTAATTTAAGCAGTAAGATCTATAAAACCTAAAAAATATTTCTACAATATAAGGGAACATAATTTTTTGGCTTTTCTCTTTTATGTCAGAGAAAACTTCTGTTAAGTGTGAGCCCCTCTGTTATAAGAGAGAAATGTTTCAGTGAAATATAAGCTTGTTATCAGCGCTTCATGATATTTTTATAGCTTATTTACATGGCTTAGAAATGCGTTTATCATTATATCATGATGGAAGCTTCAGCATGCTACTGCTGGATTACTTCAAATCAATGAACATGTATCCCCAATTTTCAATCTGCATTGCCGAATCAAGCAATATTTCCATAATTGAAAAAGAAAGAGAAGGAACAGAAAAAGGAAAACAAGATCATCACCATCACCACCACCATCATCATCAACTGGGATCATAAGGGGAGATGCAAATCCCCTTATCCCATGACAGGATTCTAATCATGCCTCCCACTCCCATTAAAAGTTATTTATAGAGTGGGAAAGCACGCAGCGGGGAAAGGCGCGGCCGAGCACGGCTGGTGATCATGGAGGCAGAATAAGGATTGATCTGCCTTTAGAACTAGAGATTTTCATTGGGTGCTTATCCAATTCAACCATGAAGACTGATTTCCTGAAAGAGGAGAAGAAGAAAAAGAAGAGGATGGCAGTGACGACAAGCAAAGGGCTGAAATTTGCAAAGAAGCAGTTGAAGAAGCATGGATGGAAAAAAGGTAAAGGACTTGGAAAGCAAGAAAATGGGATCACTGAAGCCCTAAAAGTCAAAATGAAATGCAACACAGCTGGGGTGGGGCACGACTCAGCTAAGGAGTTCACCTTCCACTGGTGGGACCATCTGTTCAACTCATCTGCTGCCAACTTTACAGTAGACGCTGGGCAGGATGGGGTCCAAGTGAGAAAAACTTCTGAGCGAGAGGGGCCAGTCACAAGTACGAAGCCATGGCGAGCCAAGGAGGGGAACATGCTCTACAGCCGCTTTGTGAAGGCAGATACCCTGATATCTGGCACAGAGGAGCCTATGAACCCCATGTCCTCCGTAGAGCAGGAGGAGGAGAAACTGGACCTCGCCACAGCAAGCAGGCTGACTGACCAGGAGCTGTTCCAGGCCTGTGGGGGAAGAACAGTCCACAAGGGTGCTCGGCATGGCATCACGATGAGGGCAAAGCTCGCCCGGCTGGAAGAGCAGGAAAAGGCTTTCTTAGCTAGCTCTGTCCAGTGGAAGGATGGGCTGGGGACGGCCCCCAGCGGCTGCCCTGACCCTCAAGCCAAGAAACACAAAAGAAGCAAAACGGGGGCTGTTACAGAGAAGAGCCAGGTGAGGGAGGACTGCCTCAAGGCCAAGCCCAAGAAGAAGAAGAAGAAGACGACCACGAAGACCAATGGCAAGGAGCTGAATGGGCCCTAGGGAAACGGCAGGCCAAGTGTGGCAGCCAGAGGAGCAGAACAGCTGGGAGCTTCAGCCCTGCTTGAGCTGCACTTGTGTACTTGTCCAACAAAGGACTGGCTCATCTTCACTAAAGAGTGCGTTAGGTTGAAAATTGTACAGATAAATTATTTTTACATAAATAGATAATACATCTAAAAAAAAGTTATTTATAAAAAACACTGAATTATAAAGATGTTGTCATAGCTAACCTGGCCCTCTGGCAACATAGATAGTACTGAGGTTTATACACTGATTCTAAAACATGTTGATATAGGACTGTTGGATTCTAATATCACCGACAGTTTTCTGTTAGGTGAATCATTAGCTGTCAACTGCACAAATAAGGCCATTCTTCACGTATGTGATGATATTCTAACAGTGTACCCAGATTCAGGAGATGTAAGTATTAATCAGCATTTGTCCATTCATTCTGAAACAAATTGGAATATGTCAGAACAAGGGAGAGAGTTATCCTTTCTACTTAATCTGAAATCACAGACTACAATATATATATATATTTTCCGATTTAATTTTAGCTTGTACAAACAAGATTGTGGAGGCCAATGTGTTCAGGCAATACCATTAAGCAGTAATGGTATTTTTGTAACTAAGTTACAATAAACACAAATAAATGTTCCAGTAGATGTGGTCCAATAGACACGAATAAATGTTCTTCTGCAAAATGCCATCTAAGACATCAATTAACATTTTCTTCATTCCTAGTTGTTGGTGCCAATGAAGTTATGGTATACTATCTAGCTTAACTAAGGCTAGAAAACACTTTCTAGAAAGAATATGTAAACAGTCCTAAAAAAGCAGTTCATTTTGTTTTCTCCTTAGTGGGTCTCATATTTATACAGCCAGTTACTTCTCCCTAAAATTTAGATGAGGGCTTAAAATATAACATTCAATTAAAATAAAGCAAAAATTAACAAATATCTTTATTCAAGTCTGTGACAGGTAACATTTGAAGTTTTCCTGAGGTAAGATATTACCATATCAGAATATATGAAACAAAAGTTCATTGGCCCAGAAAAGCTTGTTGTGGATTTCTAAAGTCAATATTTCATAGCTTGGTAGACTGGTATATTTGATTAAAGGTTATATGCAATTCATGAGACTTAAACTTTAAATTATGTGCCAGAGGGAATTCTGAGAGGATCAATTCTACATTCAATAGTTAGACTCCCTTGCTTATTTTGAATTTACTTATTTTCTGGGCAGCAAAATGCAAATGAATTTCTACTTTTTTTCCCCTACCTTCTTTCAGAGTGTTTTTCTATCTTCCCAATATAGCCTTGAGGTTTCCTGATAGTCTCTTATCCATATACTGACCAGACTTGATCCTTCTTAATTTCTGAGCCCAGACAAAGTCAGTTAGATATTCAGCCAGAGTTTGGTGGGGATTGTTTCTTCAATATGTCCCTGCTTATAAAACTAACAATTTTGTCTTTAATAGGCTATTAAACTAAATATAATGTGTGATCCACCATGTGAATAAATCTAAAAAAAAAAAGCAGGTGATTTGTGGGGAAATGAGCATGGGAAAGAAATGGAAATATTTTTTTTCTTTTTTTGCCTTAACACAAAGTTAAACACAGAGGAAAAGACCATTTATGTAGCTTTTGGACAAGGATAGGTAAAAGAAAGTAGCATAATCTTACATAGTTTCATATTTTGCCCTTTCAATTGTTACTAGCCACATTATTTAGGCTAATAAGCTCTATGTGTTAGCCTATACCTTCACCAAGCCTAGCACTGTAAATCATCTTGTAATTCTATTTTTAGTAGTTATTGAATTCAACAGTATTGATAAGTTTTTATGACAACCTATGGATCATTTAATAAATATTGAGGAATCTGGAACTATAGACTAAAATAGTGTAGGCTATTTGACTTGATCTTAGTAAAGAAATAGTGAAATAGATTTTCATTATTTTCCTTCCCATTTTAAAACAGGATCTACTTGAAAAAGAGATACTAGATAAATGTATATGAAATGCCAACTCTTTAATAATAACCCTGTTTCTTAGGACTACACTTCTTCTGTGGATGCTGAGGTCCCAGTTTTTCATGCCTATTGCCTGTGATGGATGTGAGGTAAGAAATACTGTACAGTCTGGTTTTGTTTTTTTCTAAAGTAAATAAAAAAAAACAAGCTATGGTAGTAAAATGTGTTCAATGCATCCTGCGTCTTCTCCTATTTCCCAGTTATGAAGCTCAGGGTAGAATAGATCAGGAAGTTGGGAGATATCTTTTAATGCTTGTTGCTTAAGGCTATTCAAGAGCACACTTTAAGAAGCCCAAGTTCAGTTATAAGGCACATGCCAAGCAAAGATGACTCTGTCTTAACTTTAGAAATTCTGTGCCTGCAAAGTAAAGAAAAACATTGGACATTTTTATCATAGAATCTGACTAAAACACAAGATATGTTTCCTGCACTTATTCTACAGTTTATCAATGCAGTATTTTAGCGTGTTTGCTTCTTCAGTTTTATCAGTTTGCTTCTGAAGTTGAAAATCCATTTGCAGAAGAGGTCAGTGTTTCCTAATCTCAGATATATTAAGATTTATGGATTTTGACTCCCAGAATTCCCTAGCCAGCATGGATCGGGCTTGGTGAGGAAATCTGGGAGGCAAAGTCTACACCAGTGGTGGCAAACCTATGGCACGGGTGCCAGAGGCGGCACTCAGAGCCCTCTCTGTAGGACGCGCGCTGTCACCCCAGTCCTAGGCCTTCAGCTGGGTTTTATAAAACCTTTTTGCTTTAGGCCTCCGCCGCCATGTGCAAAAAAAAAAAAAGGTTCAATCAATCAGTCAATTTCAACTTCTCACAGGGGAAAAAAAAGATCTTGCAAAGTTGGAATTGATTGAACTTTTTAGTCCCACCAAGTCTGCTGTTACCACCCCAGCCACACCCACCCAATGGGCAACACCCACCCAATTGGCCACACCCAGCCAATGGGCCACACCCACACAGCACCCGACGATGCATAAGTGGGCTTTGGGTTGCAGTTTGGGCACTCGGTCTCTAAAAGGTTCGCCATAACTGGTCTACACATCTTAAGGCTGCTGAAATTGGAAATACTAGAATAGTCAATAGAACTATGAACTTAAAGACCTAGAGGTTATTGCTATTCTGATACTACCTTTTACGAGATAATAGAAAAGAGAAGGAAATGAACTAGAAAGGAAAAATGAGCCCAGCCTGAATAACTCTGACTTTCTTATTAAGTGTGGAAAATTGATAACTGTATCAAGATGGGAAGTTGGTGGGATCAAGCTGAAAATGTTGGGCAATTCTCATATGGCAGAAAAAATACTGAAGTGGCAAGTTCTTGATTAATACAACTTGTATGAAATTAACTTTTGCTGGAATATGGCACTGCAAAATATTATAGTATTTAGTTAACACTTCAGCAAAACAGAGACTAATAAATCAAATGCTCAGTCCCGATTTATTTTTATCTCTGGGTATACTTTTAAAACAAAATATATTGAGCAAAATGTTTTGAAATGAAAATGTTACAAAATGATCCCTTTTGCTTTTATGCAGAAGAAGTAGTATCTGGTTTAAGAAGACTATTTTGTATATGCTTTTAGTTGAAATGGATGAAGGAATTATGTAACAATAATATTAATTATCATTTTTAGCCTTTTAGTTAGTAATTGAAGTAAAATGACAGAGTGGAAAAGATATTTCTATCATGTATGTTTTGTCACTGGTTTTGAGAATTAGTCCTATCAGTCTAGACCAGGCGTCTTCAAACTTGGCTCTTTTATGACTTGTGGACTTCAGCTCCCAGAATTCCTCAGCCAGGCAAGCTGGCTGAGGAATTCTGGGAGTTGAAGTCCACAAGTTATAAAAGGGCCAATTTTGAAGACCCCTGGTCTAAAATATATACCAGCTCTTTGGTATTGACTTAACTAACAATTTTATAGGGGTGGGGTGGGGTGGGGTGGGGTGGGGTGAAAGAACATTTGATAGATTATGAAGTGCCCACTGCTATTTCTAATGTGGAATTCTTTAAATATACACACTGCAAAGGTAAGAATAAAATCTAGTTCACTCAAAAGCTACATCATAAGAACTTTCATTGACAGTAGGTATAGTTTCTTGTTCAGAGATATGTCATATTTAATGTAAAACAAATATATGCCTTTAAAGAAAAATCGAAGCAAACTGGTCCTAAAAATATTACAAAAATCCAACACACACACACACACACACACAAATATATAGATTTGTGTGTCTGCACATTTATTCATTTACTGTGCTTCTACTTTAATATGGATATTTGGATCTCAGTCTTTTTATTTTTATATAACGGTATGTATCTGAGGCATAAATGAAATGCTGCAGTCACAACTGGGAAAACAACAAACAGGTTGGTTAGAGCTATGCATTCCTAACAGCAGATGGCAGCAAAAAGTCTTCACCAGTTTTTGGTTTTTACACCTTCAAAACAAGACAACTTGCAGTGTGAGACCCAAGTGCTAGTATAATTCATTGTTTCCCATCCTATTACTGATGTCATGGGAGAAAGTTGATTATATCTATTTTTTATTCCAATCACCAGTAAGTTTAGCTTAGGGGCTCCTCTCAAGCCTTCAAGACACTTTTACTCCTACAGACTTTTTCATAACCAGGTCTTCTAGCTGCAATTGGTTTAGTCTCAATGAGTAAATACAGCTGATGTGTTAATCAGGGCAAATCTAGAAATGAATTATATGTTCTAAAATGCAATACTTCTAGCCTGGAATTGCCACAAAGCTAGGTGTATCTGATCCAAAGATAAGATTTAGGACTACATATAAGTGATAGTTCATCAAAGAAGGAGGTTGCCCATGGGTATATTGTATATGCATGTCTATTCTATAAACTGAGACATGTTAAATCTGAATCAAAATATAGCTGTTGAGATTGTAGAAATATACTATATCCAACTGCGAACAAGAGTGAATGTTTTAATGTTCCTTTGAACAAAAATTAGATTCTGAGTAAGAAATAATAGGCTAAACCAGTGGTTCTCAACCTGTGGGTCGCGGCCCCATTTGGGGTCGAACGACCATTTCACAGGGGTCGCCAAACAACGCAGTCCGCCAATTTTCCCCCCCTTTTTCTTAGCTGTGCTACTCCCTCTTATTCTATTGGCTTTCAAAAGCCAATAGGAACTGTCCAGGCTCTCTGCCCTGCTGAGCCCGCCAAAAGTCTCAGTCTGCAAACGGTGCTGCAAGTTGTTTGCAGCGAAGGCGAGCTGTCTAGAAGTTTCCACCCCTCCCTGCTGAGCAACTACTAAAAATGTAAGTAAAAGAGGGCCAGGGGTGGGAGGTGGGAGGCCGGCGGGTGCAGGGAGGGTTGCTGGCGTGCGTGGGGCCCGGCAGGTGCCTTACTTCCCTTGGGCTGGGCCAGCTGGTGGCCCATCCAGTGGTCGCCCTGCGCCGTTGTTGCCCC
Source organism: Bothrops alternatus (assembly GCA_034064705.1). Taxonomy (NCBI): domain Eukaryota; kingdom Metazoa; phylum Chordata; class Lepidosauria; order Squamata; family Viperidae; genus Bothrops; species Bothrops alternatus. The sequence continues at coordinate 5,138,219 of JARGCV010000077.1, forward strand.
TTGCCTCGGCTGATGCAGGGGGTGGCACCACACATGCGCAGTGCTCCTGGGCAGGGAAAGATCTCGACTTACGACCGGTTGGGAAGTCCTCGACTTACGACCGGTTGGGAAGTCCTCAACCTACGACCGGTTGGGGGTTGCGGCATTAAAAAGGTTGAGAACTACTGGGCTAGACTAATAGACTTCTTGTTATTTTGCATGATGTTTAAAAATATAGATGACTCTAAAAACATGTTAGAGCCTGAAGATGAACAGTCTACTCTGCTCCCCACATTCTATTCCATGTGGAAATAGGCTACATATGTAATACGTGATTATCAATTTCCAGGCTACATATGTAATACGTTATTATCAACTTATGACACTGGACTGAAAGCAAGGACATCAAGTCGTAGTCTACCTTAGCCACAAAAACTCAGGGGTTGACTGTGGTCTAGTCTCTCACCTTGCTTACCTCACAGTGGTGTTGTGAGGAAAAATAGGAGTGGTAACTTGTATGTGTCTTGAGTTCCTGATGAACTCAACAAAGGGTTCCTGGTGAACTCAATGAAATCTCTAGTGACTTCTGTTCTATTAAGAATCAATAAGATGTTAATATAAATTTGTGGTCCTTATTAACAATCATCAAGAACCAAAAATTGTCAAATATTATGGGAAAGCAGTAATATGAATCCTAACAATGGAGTGCTAATATTTTCTGAATTTAGTCTTAGGAATTTGTAGTCACCTATGGTGCTGTTTAAACATTTCTTTGTTAAACTTGTACACAAAAATGTGGATCCACAATTCTTTACAATATAGCATTCTCTTTCTTTCTGGCTATTTTATGTTTAACAGCAATTATTATGACATTAACATGGACAAAAGAAAGCAAATTAATCCACTTGATATATGAACAGTTAAAATACAGTTTAATATGCTTTTGTGTTGATCATATTTGTATGCTCCTACAGCATTTTAATAACCAACAGCCTGTATCTGGTTTACAAAAGAGTAATTAAACACCAGCTTCTGTGTAGTGTATGTAGAGAAATGAGTGACAGCTTTGATGGCAGGATCCAGTATACTTACATAAATTATCCCCCCATCAGGAAGGGCTTCCAGCAATGTAAGAAAATGAGATGCAAATATTATTTGATGTCATGATCTTTGCTGTTGAGAACAATAGAATTTAGAAAATAATTTGAACAACAGATATTTATGATTCTTTTTAAGAGTGGTTGCGAAAGCTCAGGGACATGCGATGCAGAATGTAATATGGTTGACTGTAGGGACTACTTAATATCTGCTCTTTGCCACTTTAAGTTCCATGTAGTACAATAGAAGATAATACATTGCCAAATATTATAGTAATATTTTATATAATGGGTATAATGTTCAAAACATTTTATCTGGATTATTTCACAAATGTCTAAGTTAAATATAGATAATCAGAGACAATCAGACAAGGAGGCATAAAAAGATTGGACAAATATTCTGAACAGAAGTTCTTCTGTCAATGGGAGTTGTCATGGAGGAAAGTCTTTTAACAGTAATGTTTTGGGAAAGAAGGCACACTAGGTAGTAGAAGAAAATGTTGGAGGAAGGGCTGTGCATAGTATAAATTTCTCCAAAAAATCCAGCTTGTGAGATCATGAAATCATGGCTTAAAAAGAGTGAATGGAGTGATACTTTCAAAAATGGAAAGAATTGGTCAAAATCTATTATAATATGGATAAAATAAAGATGAGTAAATGAGAGGATTTTTTCCCCACACCATCAGAAACTTATGGGCTACTTCCACATATGCTCACATTTCAAAAAGGTAAAGTTGCTTTTAAGGGGGGAGGGTCAAACTGGCTTAATGAATTGACTTTAGTAGGAATTACTGCACATGCCTAAGCCAATACAGAATTCAGTGTAATTAAAAGCAAAACTTTGGAAACAAAGAGCTACTTCAAAGATTGGATTATATTTCTTCAGACATTTTGTTTGCTTTTGAAATGTGAAGGTGTCAATTTCCTTACAAAGCTATCTTTTGCAAAGTCAATTATGTTCAAGGAAAAGAACCTATGTTCGTGCATTAGGTAATGTAAAATTCAACAATATGAATTGACTGAAAAATCACATAAAGAACGTTTCGCTTGTATAGATCATAATGTTTACATTCTACTGTTCTCAAAGAAATAATACTATCTTGGTATTATTAGCCAGATCTAATCCTATTTTGATTGTCACTCTGTGAGGGATACGGGCAGTTTCTAAATATTATATATATAATAAGGTTCTACATTTAGGCAAGAAAACCAAATGTAGAGGTATAGTATAGGGGGTACCTTGCTCAATAGTAGTAACTGTGAGAGGGATCTCGGAATCCTAGTGGACAATCATTTAAATATGAGCCAGCAGTGTGCTGCAGCTGCCAAAAAGCCAACACAGTGCTAGGCTGCATTAACAAGGATAGAATCAAGATCACGTGAAGTATTAATACCACTTTACAATGCCTTGGTAAGGCCACACTTGGAATACTGCATCCAGTTTTGGTCACCACAATGTAAAAAAGATGCTGAGACTCTAGAAAGAGTACAGAGAAGAGCAACAAAGATGATTAGGGGACTGGAGGCTAAAACTTATAAGGAACAGTTGCTGGAATTGGATATGTCTAGTTTAACGAAGAGAAGGACGAGGGGGGACATGATAGCAGTGTTCCAATATCTCAGGGGCTGCCACAAAGAAGAGGGAGTCAAGCTATTTTCCAAAGCACCTGAGGGCAGGACAAGAAGCAACGGGTGGAAACTAACCAAAGAGAGAAGCAACCTAGAACTAAGGAGAAACTTCCTGACAGTTAGAACAATTAACCAGTGGAACAACCTGCCCCCAGAAGCAGCGAATGCCCCAACACTGGAAGTTTTTAAGAAGAAACTGGACAGCCATTTGTCAGAAATAGTACAGTGTTTCCTGCCTGAGCAGGAGGTTGGACTAGATGACCTCTAAGGTCCCTTCCAACTTTATCATTATTATTATTAAATTAAAATAAATACTTAGCTTTTTCAAGAGCTGTCAAGATCAACTAAGTCCTGCCACCTGCTGTATATATAGGTTGATCCATAATTTTCTATTTCTGCCTTTTATCTCCCTGGTGCTATATTTTGTCCCTTTTTAGCCAATGTTACACATATTTCACATTTGATGCAACATTATTGTCATGAATTCTACTCATACCAAAGAAAACCAACTTGTAAGAAATGCTTGAAAAACTTTGTTCAGATTCCTCCTAGCTGTACAATCCCATCTGTTTGCTTAAGCTATTATTTCCCCGACTAAATTCAAAGACTTGTCCATCTGAAAATTAGTATGGGCCACTTGTTGCCTAGCAACATTCACATAAAAGCAGTATACATTACAAATCTGTGTTCTTTTTTATATACATCAATATAATTTTTGGTAAAGTCATAGGTAATATAAAAAGTAGACAAAAGATTGTATCTGATGGAAACACAGAGATTTCTGCAGAACAAAAGACATTCTGTTGAGATGTGTCTTCAAAGGACAAAAAATAAAGGGTAATATTGTTTATACATTTTCTTTTGATGAAAAGCAGTCATGTTCAATTATACCTAAATTTTTGAGGTCCTCTAAGGAATGATGTTGGAGATTTATTTCTATTTTGGAGCAACAAACTGATTCAATCTTTAGCTGTTAATGCCTTTCCTTTATCTGGTTAGGAAGAGGTCTATTATATACAAGTTTAATTAGTGAGTGATTAACTCTTTTATTCCTTTCTGCTCTTTCATTTTCATAACAGCTGCTTCATTTCTTATAGTAATGAACTTATCAGATTTGTCTGATCCACCAGCTATTCCCTTTTCTAAACTGAGGTAGTTTTATAATGATTGATATATTAGTAACTTTCAGTCTGGACTACAGTATTGTTTTATATTTGAGGCTACTCATGAAATCAGTTTAGAAAATTTGTCTGGTACAGAATTCAGCTATAAAAGTTCTAGTTGGGCTTAATGTAGAACCAATTCTGAAGGACCTTACATTGGTCGATTCTCTGTTTAAAGCCTATTTTAGGCTTACATTTTAATATGCCTGTCACCTAAATATCCCAAGATACATGTTCTGTCTGGCCCCTCTCAGCTCATTAAAATCCACATAAATATGTCTTTAAGAGGTTTATTTAACACATTTCAAAAGGATTCACTTCAAAGCACGCTGCTGGCATTTTGCTGGCAGGAACGGCCAAGTCTCATTTATTTACATTTAGATTAAAACATGCTCTTCCCACACCTTCCAATTAACTCACTCTTTCTTTATCACATTGCCCAAGACCTCATTATTCTTCCGTAGATTTCCAAAACATCAGAAGACTGAATTCAAACGCACTGCTCCAGATATCAGGCTACTCCTTGATTAACGTTGCTCGTGACAAAGGCGTAGTCTCTCGTTCCCCTTCTAATATAGTTTCCGATACGTCACTTCCCCCCATTACTTCCTTTTTCCACTTAACTGACACCTTCGCTTATCAAACCTTCAGAATCTCGGATCAAGCCATCTATCTTCTTGATCCAAATCTGACCCCTCACTTTGCGAATCCGACCCAGACTGCCTGTAAATCTCCTCCCTGTCTGGCTCAGCTGCCGGGAGGGGAAAATACCCAGAGGGGCCTGGCTGCTCTTCCTCGGCTGCCGGGAGGGGAAAACACCCAGAGGGGCCTGGCTGCTCATCCTCATCCTCTGACACTTCCCAAGCTGGTCTAGGGACACTCACAACAATACATTTCTTCCTTATTCTCCTGTACATAAAGATAAGCAAAGAAAGTCCTTCTTTCAGTTTATTCTTTTAGATAAATTCATTTGCCATAAAAAAGAGAAATAAATATATTTCCAATGCCTGTATGAAAAATTATTTTTCTTTCATAGATAATAAAACAGGATAAATTATCAGTTATACCGGTAGGTAAGCAATATACTGAAGCCTAGGTATTAAGTAAATGAAAATATGATTATTAGCACATTCTATATTTGAATTGGTTTTAATGAATTGCAAAGGCAGTTCAGTTCCATTATCCCAATCTTCTAAAATGGTCCATGTTGATACACATGCTAAAAAGTCATTCCTGAGTGACACTAGACATGATAACCAAAGCCTGGAAACAGATATTGAAAAATCCTGCTTCTAAGAGTATGCTTCACATTCATTGTACTGTGGTTAGGCGCCAGTTAATTCTCTTGTTCCAAATGACCCAAAGATGCTTTTTTAAAAAAAGGTAACTGGACTTTGTTTTTCCTTGAAGACATTTCGCTTTTCATCTAAGAAGCTTCTTCAGTTCTGACAGAACTAAATCTTGGGGACAATCAGGACCTGGGTGATTGAGAATTTCTACAACCATTTTGTTCCAAATCTCATTTGGACTTCTTACACTATGATCTGGAATAGATTAAGTTGGATTATATTTCAATCATACCAGATGTTTTCCAAATAAATTTGTATTACTTATTTTTAATTTTCCCTCAACTAAATGGTATTCAAACAAATGATTTGAAAATGACTAAATGCAGGTTCTATTTCACTGAGGAAAAGGTATTCAGTAATCAATATTTAGATAAATATCTGAAAGGAAGAAAAAGCTTTTCAATTTGGACCATTTTGGAGATGTCAGTTCAAGGATTGAGCAAAAGGATTGTAATTAAAGGTATTCAGCTAATTAACATTTCTGTTTAGATTGCAGATCTATATATAATTCAGAATAAGCTTCACTGAATAGAATGGAATAAAGTATGTTCATTCTTTTGCCTTTTTGGTTTATTTTTCATTTATTCTTGTAATAAATCTGCCTTGTTAACCAGTACTAGGTTACTTACTAGATAAACAAAAGACTTTGTATGTATTATCATTCTTAGCCACCTTTATGGATAACATTGAATTATTCTGAATGGTGGTATTCAAAGAAGAGAATGGAGCACATTGGACAAAAACTCTCCTAGATTAACAATTTTGCTGACATGGCAATCAATAGTGGATTAAGAAATATCAATAATAATGGTAGCATACTGTTGTATACTTCGTTCGCGTGCGAATGATGAAGACACATGGCGATGCTGAACAAACACTTTATTCTCCTTCTACAACAACCAAGCAAAAGCAAAAGGCACGCAGGCCTTTTTATATGGCTAGAAGCCCGGACAGTGTCAACCAATAGGAACAGAGCGTTTTCACACCTTGCGCATGTGCACAAGGCCGGCGCCGCTCTGTCTGGTCCCGGGCAGCTTTTGGAATGCCCGGGACCAATGCAACGTCCCGAGCCTGCTTTTGCAGGCTCAGGACACAACACATACTTTCTGCAAATTCAGTTGAGTGTGCAAAGAAAATAGGAAAGCAGGAAAGAAACAGACATTTTTGATTAAGGAATTATAGGGAAAGGATTGAAAATCTGTCTACCATGCTAGTACTTATATATAACGTTGGTATAAAATATTATGGAAATATTATGGTTTTTTTCAGTGTTTTATCTCAGAAATCATTTAGTTTTGATAAATTATAAAAAAAGAGTAAGAAAAACAATAAAGAAGTTGTTGCACTATCTAAGAAAGCATATAGTATTTGCTATTTTTTATATAAAAAATGACTGAAAAGAAACATTATTAAAAGTTAGATGAATCTTATTACTACTTCATACTGACATGGCTTGAAAGTCAGCTGAGCTACCTTTCCCTTCAAATCCAGAATGGAAACTCCTTTATTTATGAATTAGTCAACATTCATGCTTCTTTAAGTAGGTTGAAATGGATAGAAGTTACATGAAGAAGGAATTGTGTGTGTGTTTGTATATGTATATACCCAAGTCAGTTTTTGACTACTAGTAGCTACCTGGACTAGACTCTGCAGTTTTGTTGGGTAGATTTTTCAGAAAACTACCTAAGTAGTGGCCACTACCAGCTTCCTAGGGCTGAGAGAGAGCGGCTGGCCCAAGATCACCCAGCTGGCTTTGTGCATAAGGCAGGACTAGAATTCTCAATCTCCCAGTTTCTAGCCTGATGCTTAACCACTAGACTAGGGGTAGGCAACCTTGACTCTTTTATGACTCGTGGACTTCAACTCCCAGAATTCCTGAGCCAGCCATGCTGGCTCAGGAATTCTGGGAGTTGAAGTCCACGAGTCATAAAAGATAAGGTAACCAACCGTCCTCCTTTAGGGAAGACAGTCCTCCTTTTGTAAGTTCTGTCCTCCCTCGAAAAGTGTCCTCCTACATGTCCTCCTTTTTAATATTTGAAGACTAATCTGCAGGGCTTTTTTTTTCTCATAGAACGCTCAGAACAGTGTTCCGGCACCTTTTTTTGATGGTTTTTTTTTCAGCTTTTGCATGAACTGTGCTACTCCCGCTATTTGCTTTTAAAAGCCAATAGGAATTGTTGCTGAGCGTGCCAAAATACCCGGCTGGCAAACTTTGCACATGCAAGTTGTCTGTATTATTGTTGCAATGAATAAAATGTTTCTTTTATTTACAATATTTTTTTCTTCAATTTATTTGTGTCCTCCTTTTTATTGTAAAAAAGTTGGTCACCTTATAAAAGGATCAAGGTTGCCTACCCCTGCACTAGACCAAACTGACTCTAAAGACAGAAAAGAAGGACTGTTTGGAATATTGCTGTTTTAAGTGGTTTATTTGGGTTTTGTTTTCGTGACTTGTCCAATATGTAGATAAAATATTTTCCCATTTCTCTGGGGGAAAAATTGAGTACTGGGTGATTGTAGACGTGCAGCATGTCTGCAAAAAAAAAAAAAAGAAGTCAAGTACTGGGTGATTGCAGGCATGTCTGCTTGCAGACCTCTAATTGCTTTCTAAGGCAAGGATTTGTCTGGAAAATATTATAACCTCCCCAGTCATCTCTCAGGTAATGTGGTTGGCAGTCAAGGCCTAGTGTCCTGGGAGGCCCTTTCAATTAAACTGCCAGCTATCTTTATGTAAACTATAACTCTGTTATATGATGACAGAAATATATGTGTTATTGTACTGCATGTTGTATAGACTTTTAAAAGACTTGAACAAATCGAAGTCAGGTCTAACAATGGCTGATAGGTTTCGTGGCTTGCTGGCATTTTAAAACCAGAAGCAGGATATTTCTGAAAATTAGCCAAACAAGAACAGAAAACTATATCTTGAAACAAGTGCAGCTCTCAGCTGTGATTAACTGTTAGAAATAGGATGTTCAGTTTCTTGAATCCTTATTTAAATGTAGCATTTGAAGTATTGTGCCTCAGTAATAGGAAGATAGGATTAAACATGACTTACTAAAATGCAAAAGGGTGTGAGAATAACCTTAGGAAACAGGAGGAAGAACTGCAGCGAGACAACAGTCTTACAAAATATATCAGTCCACAGAAGGCATGGAGGTAGAGAAAATATCTCAGAAGGGCCTCTCCATATTCCTCTGGAAAGTAAAGACAGGGGAGAGGGAAAGTGCTTTCAGATTTCCAAGATTCTGTTATTGTGACCTTACAATAAAGGCAGTGTTAGTACTCATGGTTTTGATTTCTTCTCTAGACTACAGTGAATAGCTGACACAAAATGGTCACTGGGCTTTTACAGGTGTTTACCCTGATTGATCTGCTGGAATATTTCAAAAGCTAAATTGTAATTGGGATGCCCCCAAATATGGAATCCGAGTCGGTTGTCCCAATTATTCCCTGAGCAAGAACCTGACCCCCCCCACACACACACATCCACATCTGACTCTTATCCTCTATCTTATGTTTAGGGAGAGAGTTGGTACACAATTCATGAAACATTAAATGTCACTGTTTTTGTAAATCATATTCCTCTGCTTGTCACTTTGATGCAGTGTTGCTTGTTTTACCATAATTGCATTGTGACTGGAGACCACATAGGCTTACAGGAAGGACAGCAAAACTTGGCTATTGCATTGACTGACAACACTGAAATCTTCAAAGGCTATATGCAACTTTATGGACTTCCCCTGTGTGTTTGAAAAATTACAAATCAAGAGCACCTCAGGACAAAATTTTGCAAAGGGAATTGCTTCCTTTTCTTTTTTTTAATTAATGACTTAGTGGCTTTCCTTAAAGAATTGGAGTGCAAGAATTCAAAGACATCCAAATTCTGAAACAGTGGCATGAGCAGTCCCAAGCCAATGAACTGTGTTTCTTAACACTAGGAGAAAGCCCTCAGAGGTATGTCCATCAGTATTTATTTCTTCTCCCTGTTGACCTCTTTGTCCTTCTTGCAAAGACCCCAGACATGTAGTTTACTTTCCATGCAGGACAGAAATACTTAAACTTAATTTATTCATCTACTTTATATATTTTAGTATAACAAACTGGGCATCAGGTACAAAGCTGAGCTAAATGAATTCTGCTACAGGTGATCTGTACTTGTTTGCTCTAAAGAAAAGAGAAAAGAGATTTTGTTTTCTCTTAAGTCATCCATGTCCAATTTTAGGATGGCATCAGACTACAACAGAAGTCTTTATGATTTCCAAAAAAACCAGAATTTTTTCAATGGCAGCTGTGTAAAGTTCAGACAAATCATATGCAAAAGCGATCCTTAGAACAAATAACAGTCAGGTTGTCTGTGTGTCAACTTCCTTGTAAGAAATCTGTTCTGTGTAGTTTTCTCGTTCACAGCTTGGGTGTGGGACAAACAAAGAATCTGGCACCCAGTATAATATTTTATGGATGGAGTGTCATATTTGAATTATGGGGAACACAAGTAGTTCTCACTTCTAACTATTGCTAATGGAAGATTTGGCAGGAGTGTGATAACATGCTGATTTCAGTATCTTTGTGTTAAGTTCCCACATTCAGTTTATAATATTTCCATTAGAAAAGAGTGTCATCATATAATTCTGTCTTCTTCATGATGATTTTATGGGCGTTTAAAATGTATGCCACAAGTTTAAGATAGTGTGACTCTGCCTGACTTTCAGGTTAATCATATGAATTACACAACGGTTGTTCTGAACAATTACAGTATGTAAAAGACCAATGTAGAACTTTTCTAATTAGGAAATGTTAAGAAAAGGAAGAAATTTTGTCATTCAGACAGTATTTCCTTCTTCTTTGGAAAAGATATTCAGATGCTGTGACCCGTCCATGCCTATTAAGCTTAGAATCATGCAGGCTTACCCCCCCCCCCCGTGAAATTCCATGAAAGTGAAAGTTAGGCTTTGAAGAAGCAGGATAGAAAAATGTTGTTACTTTTGAGTATTGATTGTCTAGGATTCTAGAGAAAACCATATTTATTTATTTATTTGTTTGTTTGTTTGTTTGTTTATTTATTTATTTATTTATTTATTTATTTATTTATTTATTTCTTAAATTTCTATACCGCCCCTCTCCTGTAGGACTCGGGGCGGTTTACAGCCCAATTAAAACAGATAATAATAATAAATATTTAAAAATAAATTAAATTAATACATGGCGGTTACTAAAACCTGTTAAAATCCCAATTCTAAAACTCGAACAACCTTGTTTAAAAAAATTTACATAGAGATTTACATAAAACCTGAGGAGGTCTAGGCCAGGCCGGCTTGATTGAAGAGATGAATCTTCAATTCTCTTCTGAAGATGCGGAGATCATAACACGTCCGGAGTTCTGGGGGGAGCTCGTTCCACATCGTCGTTGCCCCCACAGAAAAGGCTCTCCCCCTAGGCGCCACCAGCTGACACTGCTTAGCCGATGGCACCCTGAGGAGGCCCTCTCTGTGGGAGCGAACTGGTCGATGGGAGGTATTTACTGGCAGAAGTAAATATTTATACACTCAGCCACTAGGCGGCGGCCAATAGGATTCAAGTATTAATTCCTGCTTTAACACAAGTTAATGAGCATGTAGACCAGCGGTTCTCAACCTATGGGTCGCGACCCCATTTGGGGTCGAACGACCGTTTCGCAGGGGTCGCCGGACACCGTGGTCCGCCATTTTGTTTTTTTTATTTTTTAATTTTTTTTAATTTTTTTTTCGTCGCGCGCCGCACATGCGCGGTTCGGGCCGTCGTGCGCATGCCACGCATGCTCAGATCGGCCGGTCGCGGTCCACCATTTTGTTTTTTTTGTTTTTATTTTTTATTTTTTTTCGTCTCGCATGTGCCACGCATGCGCGGATCAGCCCGTCGTGTGTGCGCTGCACATGCGCAGATCAGCCCGTTGCGGTCTGCCATTTTTTAAAATTATTTATTTATTTATTTATTTATTTTGGTGCGCGCGCTGTGCATACGCGGTTCGGGCCGTCGGCACGCGCCACACATGCGCAGATCAGCCTGTCGCGATCCGCCATTTTGTTTTTTTAATTTTTTTAAATTTTTTTCATTTTTTTTTCGTCACGCGCGTGCTGCACATGCGCAGATCGGCCCGTCGCGCGTGCACCACGCATGCGCAGATCGGCCCATCACGGTCCGCCATTTATTTTTTTTTTTATTTTTTTATTTTTTTTGGCGCGCGCGCACCACACATGCGTGGATCGGCCTGTCGCACGCACGCTGCGCATGCGCGGATCGGCCCGTCGCGGTCCGCCTTTTTTAAATTTTTTTAAATTTTTTTTTTGGCGTGTGCGCCCCGCGCATGCGCGGATTGGCCCGTCGCGTGCGTGCACGCACGTACCCGGGTCGGGGTCGCGGTGCGCATGGATGGCGCAAGTGGGGTCTCAACCTGAAAAAGGTTGAGAACCACTGATGTAGACAGAAAGTCTGGCCCTTAAAAGACAGAGTCTTATGACCGTTTTTTCAACATTTCCAAATAATTCTGCTCAATACATTACAGGTCCCTTACAGGTTGTCTAAGTTCTCTTCTGTTTCTATGGTCTTCAATCTTCATTTAGGTCAGAGGCCCCCAAATTTTTGAGCATCAGGAACAGTTCCATGGAGACTGGAGGGGGCGCGGTTTCATGTACTGCCTGCATCCCGTGGATGGGGCTTTGCTTGTTTGCATGGACCAGTTTCTGGCATGTCACGGCCCGGTGCTGGTCCATGGCCAGGGGTTGAGGACCCCTGACTTGGGTAATGTTGACTTTTTTTAAAAAAAAATTATTTTGGCTTTCAAGAATCTAGATTGCATGAAATCTGAGTCTTATATGAAAAATAATATTTAACAGAACAGTCTTCATATTTGCATTTTAATAAACATTAAAGTAAATGATTTTAATCTACAATTTAGTTTCTCATTAATCTATATACAGTACATTTGTGTATATTTAATTCAAGCTAGGCTTATTTTTTTTTTCTTCTGTTCAATTGTGTCCAATTCTTGGAAACTACCTAGACAAGTCCCAGCAGATTTTTTGGCAAGGTTTTTTCAGAAGTGGTTTGCCATTGTCTTCTTCCTAGGTCAGAGAAAAAGATTGCCCAGCTGGTTTTGTGCCTAAGGTGGGAGTAAAACTTATTGTCTCTTATTTTCTAGCATGATGCCTGAACCACTACAACAAATTGTCTCTCCAGGTTTATTATATTGGCATAAAAATGAATCTGCAAAATCTCTCTGCTTCAGGACATTTCTTTGGAATGTTGTCAGTTATTTGTTAGTGCTTTCTGGTTTATGATTGATAGCTATTTTTTGTATAAAGGTAAAAAAAAATCAAAACTATTATAATATGAAGCAAAAGTCTTCAAATAATTGGCTTTTACTGGTGTCATCTTTCTCTTAATAGTTGTACATAAGTTTGCTATTAACTTGCAATCACTAGAGGTAAACTGTTGTTACAGTTTGATTAATTAAGTGTTGGTGGAGGTGTTTGGGAAGACATTCTGAGAAATATAGTGCTAGAAACTGTTACCTTAGAAACTGACATGGAAATTCAACAATAAGCAGAGTTACCAGTTCGATAATATTGTGCCACTGTCACTTAGCATTACTAGCCATCTGAAGTACATTCTTTGTTGGCAGAGTTATATACATATTGCATAATTGAATGAATGTGGTTTTATATATAGGGAAATGTTTCTTTAAAACCCCACAATTCCTTAAATAAACGTACACACGCTTCTGGAATTGTAACTTACAGGCCAATTAAATACAATAGGGTATATATTGTAATGTCATTTGTATATTCTCTCATTCTCACAGTAGCCCAGAAAGTGAGTTTGACTGAAGGAAAAGGAATGGCTAGGGTCACTTAGTCAGTTTTAAAGGCAGGTTGTTGATTTCCTAGTCAAAGGTTTATATTATGCTCCAGTGTTGGATCTATCGGTCGGTTAGGGCCCACAGAGTGGGCCTTCTCCAGGTCCCGTCAGCCAGACAGTGTCGCCTGGCGGGGCCTAGGGGAAGAGCCTTCTCTGTTGCGGCCCCGGCCCTCTGGAACCAACTTCCCCCGGAGATCCGTGTCGCCCCCACCCTCTCCGCCTTTCGTAAATTGCTTAAAACATACTTTTGCCGGCAGGCCTGGGGCAGCTAACACCTTGCCCCTAGCCAGTGTATGTTTGTGTGTATGTTTGTGGAATGATTGGTTTCTTTTTTAACTTAAGGGTTTTTATATTTATGTATTTTATTGTAATTTCTATCATGTTGTGAGCCGCCCTGAGTTCTCCGGAATAGGGCGGCATAGAAATTAAATAAATAATAATAATAATAATAATAAATAAATAAAATATGGCTTAGATTCACTTTTGTTGTTGTTGTTGTTGTTGTACTTGATATAGACTGGGTGGCTGCTGAAGCAACTCCTTATTGAATATTGTTTCTCATACACAGGAGTAAACACAAAGTAAGCTTTCTGTTGTTATTACTGAAGTGTCAAAGAAATGCCAGACAAATTTAATATACAAGAAGGGAAGGCAAAATTCCTTTTTGTATAGACAGAAATAATACAATCATTGTAGGATGTATGTTAGTGAAGACACAAGAAGCTTGACTATCATGTTTCATTCAAATGCTAACAAAGTAAGGAGTGCGCTACAAAATGTGGAAGTTTAATTTGTTGTTGATCTTAACCAAGGAAGTTTTTTTCATATGAGAGAGAGGCATTATGTTATTATAAGAAAAATGTTATCTTACCATCCAATAGGGAAACCAGTACATAATCTTGATAAAATTAAATGAATGTCTATTACTATTATATACTAATTTATTGCATTAAACCCCACCCAAGTGCTGCCATAGGGTGGGGTGCACTCCCAAACTTTGCTGCAGTGAGGACATGAAAGGAGCACCCAACTGGGCATCCCCCAGGCAACGATGATGTCACCAGCTAAACCTTTCAACCTGGAAGCGCCTCAGAGCTTCCGACACAAGTGCATTGCAAATACATTATCATAACAAAATTTTCAATAAACCATATGTTATTTTAAAGTTTTTATTAGTGTTTGTTATAGAGTCTGGGTGGCTGATAAAGCAACTCCTCATTGAATGCTAGTGTTTATTTATTTTATTTATTAAAAAAATTATATAGCTGCCCAATTCACACACAGTTTAGTTACACTCACCTTTCTAGTTGCTTCCTGGGAAAAATATGCGAGGATATACGAATTTGCTCCTTATTGGTCCAATGCATGCAGTGTTTCTCTAAATTTCCTTTGGAGCTTCTTTTATACATAGCTACGTGGTTAATTAGTTAGAGAACATGTGGGGAAGAGTATTAAATTTGTTGGCTCTACTTACAATCTCCATGGATGGATCTAACTTCTAATGAGAACTTCATATGTGGAAGGTGAAAAAGTATAGCAAGAACATCTATGGAGATTCTCAGTCATCCAGGTTACAGTGGTCCCAAAGGTGCTTTTTTCAAAAGGCAACTGGTCTTTGTTTTTCCTTGAAGATGCTTTGCTTCTCATCCAAGAAACGTCTTCAGTTCAGACTGGGTATAGCAAGAACGTTCACAGAAACATAGTACTTCAATCATGAATGGTCATAACAATAATTGTATTCCAGTCTGTTATGGCCAGATCTTGTTGGGAATGTTCTGTTCAATTAGAGGTGCCACATTTTAGAAGGGTATTAAAAACATGAAAGGAAGAAAAACTTTCTAACAATAAGAATTGTTAAACAACGGAATAGACTTGGGATTTAATGTACTGTCTCTCATTGGATTTATTTAAGCAAGTTCTTCACCACTTAAATCCTGCCATATCACTTTGTTTAAGTTTAAGAGAAGGAAATTTTGAAATGAAGTACTGAGCAGCAACACCAAATCATTTCTACCCATTATGGTAAAATAGGTAAAAGTACAAAGCCCAGAAGTATTCTTGCATACTGTATAGGAATAATGCTGGAGGCTGGCATTTTGCTTCATAGCTTTACATAACTTCCATTTTATGATGTTTAGTTAAAAGAATCTAAAAATAATAGAATCAACTGGAACACAAACACTGATGACAGTAAAAGAGATATCCATGGACCGTTGCAGCCACAATGTTATAGGCTCCAAGAATAGCTGGTTTACAAATTCCCTTGCAGTCCCGTGCTCTTGTTTCTCCCTACCTCACTCTCTGCCTCATTTTCAGGAGTTGATTTAATACTTTGATTTACAAAAATACAATATTTTTGTTCCGGACAATAACATCAAAGCAACAAATATTATTGATGGTTATAAAATCTCTAGCTGAAGACACAGTAACAGAAGACAAATGATATCTACTGAGGAATTCAAGAATTAATTTGGGTAGCCATGGATTCCCATAGGATGTCTAGATTTCCTTGGTAGTTTCTTTTTTTTGCTTTGTTGACACTACAATTCCAAACTTTTCTGTCCATGTAGCATACATGGAAGGAAAACAGAACAGGTGTTTCCCAGCTAAAGTCTGTGGCAATGTCATTCTTGGTGCCACTTGTGTAGAAGAGGAAGAGTGGCCAGAAAACATATAAATAAATGTTTTATTGAAATTGGAGACTCTCAATTTCATACCACAATTGCTAAAAGACTTTTGATTTTGAAACACAGCTTTGGGCCCACTTGATTCTGATGAAAGCATCTAAAAGTAACTAATTCAATAAGCCACTGATAGTTTCACTGTGAGAAGGCAGCAAAAAGACATTTTGTGCAGTGTGCCATTCACATAATATTATACAATTAACATTTCTAGAATATGCTCTTTTTTGAACTATGAAAATAATTAGAAAAATGGTAACCCTAAATTGAGAACTGAGTATTTGATCTTAAATTAGCTGTCTTTTGTCCTACGTAAAATGTGAATTATAAAAATAGTCGATCCTTATCTGGGTCTTTCTCAGTTATATAAACCATTCTCATTCATAGAAATACGAATGTGTGCATCTATACACACCCACAACAACAACATCCACACAAACATCCACAGAATGAAGATGGAATAAAAGGAATGATTAGCTGCACTGAGAAGTGAAGAAAAAAAGGGGGAACAGAAAGCACCATGACGATTTGTGGGAGAAGAAGGGAAAGAGAAATCAATAAAGAAGTTGTTACACACACAGTTAAATTCCTCCAGCCATGTCTTTCACACAGCAGCAATTTTTTTAATGGATCTTCAAATACACCCACACTTTTCAGCAATGCTGTCTGAAGCATTTTGCTCTTTTTGTTCATTGCTTTGTTTTTAACAGCTTCTTCTGTTCTCACAGTGAAAGGTGAGATAACCCCCTCCAAATGAAAAAAAGCTACTTCTAAGGGAAAAAAAACCCTTTGCATTGATGCAATAATTCCATTGCCAATCCTTAGATCGAAAAAAATACTGCGTGTCAAATAGCTGAAATAGTGTTATTTATTTTAAACAATAAATTATAATAATTTCACTGACGTATTGTGCAAATTATAATAATTTCACTGACATATTGTGCAAATTATAATAACTTCACTGACATTGTGAGAAGACGGTGGAGAGAGATGATGTCAGATAAAGTAATAATTTTATTCATTTGGTTGTTACATTTGTCTAGTTGCTTATTTTTTGGTATTGGAAGATTAATGAGAACCGTGTCATAGCTCTAATAGTACCTGACTTTCCCACAATGCTCCAAGCAAGCAATTAAGTGATTTTTTAAAAAACCCCTCTATTTGGTGTGAAATAACATTGCCCTGTAATACAGACCTTTCAGGAAGTATATTTAGATTTTAATCTAAAGCAAAGCTTTGTATATCCTTTGTTTTCGAAATGAAATATGTTTTCCATAAAAAGTACAAATACTAATTACATTTTCTTTTTCAAACTCTGTTTTGTTTTTTGCTTTCAGTATTTCCCTCTCTCTCTCTTTCTCTCTCTCTCTCTCTCTCTCTCTCTCTCTCTCTCTCTCTCTCTCTCTCTCTCTCTCTCTCTCTCTCTCTCTCTCCCTCCCTCCCTCCCTCCCTCCCTCCCTCCTGGGCATTATGTTAACAAAGGCCTGTGGTTAAGAAGAGTCACTAAGCTTTCGTCCGGCCAAAAACTGCCAGCATCATCAGAGTTAGAATAGAAGGAGATTGGGAAGGCAGCTCATATAGCCTCCTGCCTCTGCGCCCGGCTCCTTGAGCGCATCATCGGCCCGTTGATTGTATTAATCCATATAGTGCAGAGTTGTTCCACAAGCACATTTCTCTGGGCGAAGCAACTAGTGACAAAAGGCTGCCTTCCCTTTTATTCCCTGTTACAGTGGGCGGTTACACAATGCATCACATGGTTACAAACAGCCAATGACAATGTTATTTCTTCAGCCAATGACAAGGCTACACTGCAGGGCCACCCTGTGGCCAATGGATTCAAATCTTGGTACAACGTCCATCCACCTCTTAGCCCCCCTTATTTCCTGTTCCTAGGCCACTATGGCCTTTGTCCTTTGTTCCAAAGCACATGGCTTGCTTCTCTGATGTGGCCAATGGACTCCATCTCTTGGCCCCTCCTCCATTTCCTGTTGCTCCAGAACAGCATGGTCACATGGTACAGTCTCTTTGTCCCAAGCCTCATGCATCACAACATATTACAACAGTAATGATATCAGCCGACAACTACACTAACACAGATTAGATGGAAATATTATACTGTATGTTATCCCCACTCATATGGCTGCACCTTGCCTACTTTGGCTGACTTTTTTAAAAAAAAGTCAGCATAGTCAGTACATATATTGGTAACTAGGACATCCTGGTGCTATAAAGTATCTTTACCTATTATTTGTTATGAAATCTAGTGATGTAGACAGGAAATCTATGATTTTAGATCTGTTTCTTAACACCTCCATGGTGTAGTTTAGATCAACAAATAATTGTAGAATATTTATTTGAACTCTACAATCCTGTACCACTGCAGAGCTGCAAATGTAGTTATTATAAAGAACTTAAAAATAAACCATCACTACCTGAAATGGCCATTCAGGCAGAGAGCAAATTAAAACTAAAATTCACTTGGTTTTGGGAAATTGAACTTCTGTCCATGAACTTTAATGGAGACTTCTATGCCTGCACTTAAAATCTACATTCTTTCACAGTTTCATAAAACTGCATAGAGTGAACTGATTTTCTTTTAAAGGAAACCTGAGAAATATGGGGGATATTTCATTTCCCTCACAACTGGAATGTTTTAGGTACCTCATGGTAAGGCTATGAATGAAATCCCACACTCTAGTCAACAGCCCTAGGATATCTTGAAGGTCTTCCCTCTACATATTAATGGTTTCAAAATTTGCAAAATATTTGGGGAAGGTGAATGATTTAGTGAAATGAGTTCCCAAATGCATTTTTCTCCTTAGCAAGTACATCACCTTCCCAAGCTATGCATCAGCCTCTCCAGAACTGTAGAGAACAATGGGGAAAGAGAATATTATATATTTCCAAAAAGGAGAGTTACCTTATACTCTTAGTTCGGCACAATCTATATCAGATATGCTCTAACTTTTATGCTTCTTGTTTCTTAGGGAGCTGTATTAATGAAGATAAAATTATCATGAGACTAGTACCACAGCCCCGAAACCAATGAAATCAATAGTTAGATTAAAAAATAATCTAATAATCTAAAACTTCTGTTTCTATGTGACTGCAAAATAATGTAGGATCCAGCAAACCAAAAGGGAAAAAATTAAGTGCATGGAGGTCCATGCATTTCTGAATACTTGGTTTGCCCATATTCAACCACTGCTGCACAAGCTGTACAGATTCCTAGTTTCCTTCTTGGTGCAATTCAAAGTGCTGGTTATCAACTAAATGGAATGGGACATATGCATATGCCCACCACATCAGGTCAAATAGGATAGATATGCTCCAGATTCTTCCTTAAAAGGTATCCTGCTTCTTCCTTAAAAGATATCATCTGTAAGGACTTTGGAGTCATTCCTCTTTTTTTGTTGCCACCCTCTTTAGAATAGCCCGTCCCCCAAGATTCAGAGGGAGTCCACTGTTTTGGAGGGTTGTGCCAAAGAGTCAGTAGCAGCAACAGAAAAAGCTTTTTACCCATACTTTTGGCTAAGATGAAGTGAGTTCAGTGTCCAGCTCCAAAAACGGAGAAAAACACACTGAGTTTCTTCTAAGCAGTTTCCTGTATTGTTTCTCACTTCCAGGCAGAAATCTCAGCAAAGTAAAGCAGTCTACTTGTGCTTTTAAACATAAAATCTGGAAACAGTAGGGAGGAACTGTCTTAGTTTTCTCTCTCTAAACTTTGCTGTTCTTTGCTCCTCTGGAATGTACTCCTCCTCTTCTGGGAATCCAGACTACATTCCACTACACTCAGCTCATATAAGAACATGGGAAATATATGTGATGCTGGGGTATGTAATGTGGTGGGGTTGGTTTGTTTTATTTATTCTGTTTTTATTTAATATTATCATGATCCTCCTAGAATTATCTTGAATAAGATAGGCAGCCATCATCATTCTATGAAATCTTCTTCTTCACCAAATATGGACACTTTCCTCAAATTAGTATTTATTGAATTTGTATTCATTTCTTCTGAAAGAAAAAGATGATCAAGACAACTTCTAGAAAGAGCCTAAAATAAGAAGGCAAGTTTAAAAGCATAAAATTAAGAAATATAATTAAAGTTCAAAACAATCAAATTATCAATCATGTCATTCTTTTTATAACAGGGATACTTTCACTTTTTCCAGGAGTCCTAAAAGATGTCTCTTAAATTTGAGTCCCTGGAACATGTTTGTTTTTTTTTAAAAAAAGTCATGTTTTTAATGGTTGATAGAACTATATAATTTTAACAATCCTAGCATAATTATTTCGAATTTGCATTTATAGGGAATTTTATAAGTGTAATTATGAAAACCACTGAGGTAAAAATAGGAAGAAAAAGGACTGGAGAGCCAAACTCTGACTTCTTAGTTATACTCAGGTCAAGATACTTTCATCACTGCAGAATCAGACCAACTTGTTTTATGAACTGACCAAGACGCAGTGACCCAAAGTCTGCGGCAGGCATTGAAAGTAATTACAGCAAAGACTAGAAACCATTTAGACTGTAGCAGACAGCCTGATAGTCTCTGGTGTATTACTTGCTAAAGCCATAATTACATTTTTAGTTGAGTTAAAGTATGCTCGGCGGGACAGAACTGCCTAATTAAGTGTACTATTTCCTTGGATGGAGCCATTTGTCATTTTATTTGAAGTTCTAATACTGTCTTACCTGTGAAAGCTGAGATTTCTCTTGGATAAAATATTCATGTTACTTTATCATAATTTATTCTATAGATTCTATAGATGTAGGACAGTAAACTAAGTTGTTAACAGAAAGGCAGGTTATATGAAAGGTCTATGAGTTGAGATTCAGTATGGTCTTTGAGTCCCCACAATCTTTTTCCTAAATATCCCCTGTTATATTAGAGAGTTAAAACTCTTCAACTCTTTCTGAAAAGTAAAATACTATCAGTGGTAGATAATATTCCACAAAACTTCGCTTGATTACAATTGAAAGAAAGAAAATGCTTGTACTTTCTCTGAAAATCTCTTTTAAGAACTTTGAGCTTAGCTCTTGTTGAACTGTTGATCCAAAAAGTTCCATAAGCAGTATTGATATGCTACCTGCATGGGTAAAGTAACCATATGGAAAGGAGCCATACACGAATCCCTGTCTTTAAAGCCATTGTGCTCTGTACTTCTGCCATGTATAACATCTGAACTGGAAAGAATTTTCTGATTATAGAGACTCAGCACAGAATTGGGAGCGCTACTTACACATAATACAAAATTGTGAGCAGAATTCCTCCATAAGTTCAGGAAATTTAATTGTTATGCTGAATACAATGGTAGTGGGACTAGTCATGATAACGGTTGGGGGTGACTTAATTGTAAGGCAGTAATAGTAACAGCTGGAAGGGATTTTGGAGGTCATCTAGTCCAACCCCTGCTCTCACAGGAGACCTATATTATTTCTGATAAATGGCTGACCAGTCTCTTCTTAAAAGCCTCCAGTGATGGGGCACCCACAACTTCCACAGGCAATTTGTTAATTGTTCTCACTGTTAGGAATTTTCTCCTTAGTTCAGTGTTGCTTCTCTCCCTGGTTAGTTTCCATCCATTGTTTCTTCTGCTTACAGGTGCTTTGGTAAGTAGGTTGGCCCATTATTCCTTGTGGCAGCCCTTCAAGTATTGGAAGACTCTCCATGCATTCCATCTATTAATAGAAGAGACTTATGACTAGAAGCTACTAAATGATGATGGGCTATTAAAGTGGACCAGAACCCTGAAGAAATGCAAAAACATTTTATCCTGAACATTTGTAGTTGTAGAATAATAGTAATTTAAAAAATCCCCCAAAGTTTTGCTATGTGGCTTCATCATGGATGAGGGAGTTTACACTTGTGGAGATTAGTGAAGAATGCCAAGTGTACATACCCCCAGCAGAATCATCCAAGATATGAAAATTGTACCAACTATCCAGTTAAATCAAGCAGGCACTTACGTTGGCAGCAATAACATAGGAAGAAAAGGATTATCATGATTATCATGCTGATTAACCATAAAAAAGGATCATTTCATGGTACATGGGAGAAATAATGGTAAACCATTTCTATATGCTACCAAGAAGACCACATGGAAAAAATACTTATGCCATGATTGATGATATAATGTCAAATGATGAAAACCTGACACTGCCAAGATAGAATTACAGTGGGACCATGAAATGGAAGAAGCATGAGCAACGGAAAGCGCAAGACAATGTAAAATGAAACATATCAACTACATATTGACATTTTATGCATCAGAAAATTGAAATGGATTGGATTGCACATCAGATTTTTCAATCAAAAGATCATATTGTTTACTACTTAGGACATAAAGAACAAAGAATGAATGGTGTTTTTTACATAGTCAGGAAGCCTACAAAAAAATATCAATACCCAAATAATATCAATTAGAGTTTGTGGACAATCCCTTTAGTTTGAAATTTATCCATGTTTATGTTTGCCAGGTTAATGGGTTTTATGGTCTAGTTCAATCTGAACTCAACAGAACATTCAAACAAGTTATGCTGCTTGGAGCTGGATATTGGAATGCCAAAAATTGTCATAAAAAGAAAGAAAACATACCGGTAGTTCAGCTATATGACCTAAGAAACAAAAATGAGAATGACTTATTAGTTTCTGTCAACCCATTGATTTTGCAGTGCCTACTCCCTGGAACAATATCCCCCTAAGATCCACCCTTTCAGTTATTTCAGAACATTTTGAAGATCTGGCTTTCCTCCCAGGCCTAAGATTAGGGTAGCAGTTGATCCCGTGATAGTTACTGGTTTCTTGGTAAGTTGTGTTTTTTTCTGGCCATATATGCTTTTTTTCTGTTTTATTGTCTCCTGTCCTTGAATGTAGACCATTCAGAATCATCTCAGAGTCAAATAGCCCCCAAATCCAATAAATATATAAATAGGTAATAAAGTCTTCCAAAAAGCAAACAGCATCTATATACATGGACATTACCAGATGGAGTGGCTAGAAATCAATTTGATTTTTTTATTGGTACAGGGAGGGGGAAGAGCTCAATTATCACAGCAAAGACATGACCAGGGCTGACTGTGGAACATATCACAAACTGCTCAAGTAAGAAAATAAAGCAGTTTCCATGATACCATCACGAGCATATGCCCACTATTTTTATGATTTCACTTTTTTGTAAATTATGTGCAATTAAAATTATTACATGCATAACCTAATAATGTGCATAATTTAAACATTCTAAATTATAGAAAACCCATATACTATACTTTAAATTCACATGTTTATTCAATACCCTTTGCAGCTGTGTGACCAATTAAATCTGGATCTCCCAGATTGAAAGTTAGTATTTTCAGATATGTTACTCTTGTGCTTATATATAGCGTAGGATTTTGCTTTGCATTTAAACTCTTAGGAAAGTGATTTAAAATATAACTGGGCAATAATTTTCTTTCTGGAAAATAATCTGTTACAATGTAGGCTTTAGTTAGCCAGTATGAATATGCTGCTGAAAATATATGTAAATTCACCTTAGGCAATTTTGTGTTAGAAAGGAAACAGTATTGCAAAATGAACTATTTAAATTCCTTTGACACTAACAATGAAAAAACCTTTACATTTTTGCAGCTAAATATAGATTATCAAACTAGGATTTAATGAATTGCTTCTGCGTAAATTTATCATTATCAACTTATGAATGGATGATAGAACAGTTGGAAGAACGCATTATTCTATAAAGAAAAGGTGAACGTTATTCCCTCCCAAAGAATATGATCACTTAATAATGATTGAATTCACATATTAATTGTAGATACTTTGTTATACAAATATAATTGTTCATCTCAGAATTATAGCAGGCCATAATTAACATTTTTATTTTATTCAACAGTGTCTGTAATAATTAATTAATGCATACTCAATTATGGTTTAATATGTTCCAGTTTCTTCTTACTTAAAGATTCAATAATTAATACAATTAGTAATTGCACCTAATTTCCCAGAATTCAGGTTGGTTCTCTCTGGACATTCTTTCATGGCAAGGTGACTTCCTTATACAATAAATACCATTTTTTCTTTTTTTGCTTACCCAAGCAAAGTACATTGAAGACTGTTGATATGATGGAAAAGACAAGTGTAGTTTGAACTACATTCTGCCTTGGATATAAAGGATCCAAGACTGTCAAGTTGAGTCGCTTGCTTCAAAGATTTCTATTTTCCTGACTTCAACAGAGTGTTCATATCCCAGTATCACAACATGGCTGTAACACCTAAATATACTGCTACAGGGACACTCATTTTTCAGTCATATTCCAAGAAAGCTGTGGAGATCTTGGGAAAGAACATTAAAGCTTAATCCAAAATACAAATAAACAAACAAAAAACAGAGGTTCATGTGATCAGTTGAGCAGAATGAGGAGTTCAACCTGTATGGGATGGGATGGCGCTTTTCTTACATGCAAATTTGTAGTTGTTGTAATGTAACCATTAACATGAATTTCCAGAGTTTGACTGAGACCAATATTCCCAATATAGGCTAGTGCTTATTCCTGGAAAATGCTTATGTAGGCATGGTAATCACAACTGGTTTGCTGTAATATCTCTTTGCGTATGGCTTCCTTTTGAAGAGAATTCACGCAAAATATTGATTTGTTAAAACATTTGATTTGAGGGATTTGGTTTGGAATCCTATCCAACATATTGGTAATGGCCTTTACTAGGGTACACCTTGTTTTCTTTGTATAATCTCCTATTATCAGCTTCAACTAATTGTCCCAGCACCACAAGAAATGGATGAAGAAAAAGTGAGATTTTATTTGTGGTGAGTGTGCTTGCTCTGATCGATATAGGGATTGACTGGGAACTAAGCAGGAAATTATCTTACAATAATTTTCCAGCCCAGATAACATCATCAGATAGGTATTGACAGTTCTATATTTTTGGTCAGAAAAGTGTATATCTGAACAACTTTTTTTTTAAAAAAACCAAGTATATAAATTTATTTATTTATTTAATTAATAATAATTAATTAATTGAATACCATTTTTTTAGTATAGGTTGAAAAATTAATTACAAAAGATGACTTAAAAATTGGTCCTGAAGTTTTGAACTATAGAATAGGTGTGGTGTTGGGATTGGTCACTTTACATGTAGGATTTGTTTTTGTTACTTTTAACCCTGTAAGTAGACCAGTTTCCCTGTAAATTATGTTTATTTACAACCATTAGTTGTTGGAAGTTAGTGTAGTTTTTGCAGATGAAGAAACTCAATTATGCACAGAGACTCTGAATAACCAAACCAATATGGCACTGCCTATTTATATTCTTGAGGATTTACATCTGTATCTTTTTTTTTTAACAGCTCAACTGAAGGATTTGGCGTGGCAGAGAAGATTACACTGCTCACTTTTATTTCAGCAGTTATTCTTATGGCTATCCTGGGGAATCTGCTAGTGATGGTTGCTGTATGCAGGGATAGGCAACTGAGGTGAGTCCTTGCATATGTTAGTGTCAAGTAAAAGTGTCACAAAAAACTCATAAAGGGTTTGCAATATTTTATAAAAATACTTATTACCTTCATCCTTCATCAAACAAGTCAATTTTGTATTCTTTGCTCTTACATAGTATTCTGACATTGTTAACTTTTAATTTGATATTGAAATATTGTTCTTCAATATGGATATTCTCCATCCATATCTTTGATCCCTTTTTGTCTTCCTCTCCCCTCCTCCTTCTCCTCCTCCTCCTCCTCCTCCTTCCTTTTCAGCTTTCTCTAGCCCTTAAATCTTCAATCCCTTTTGATGTTCTGTAATTCTATGGTTGCATGGTTTGTCTCAGATTCCTTTTATCTCTTTATTTTGCAAAGTCCACTGATTATCCTTCTATTAGAAATCTAAACAATTATAATGAAGTTATTACTCTATTTATGTAATTATTTTAAAAACACTTTAGTAAAAATATTGTTATTTCAAAGTTAACTAGACTGTTAAACCATTTTAAACTTTCTCAGGATCATTTTTTGTTAAGCTTTTTGTCATTGTGGAGCAAGGCAAAGTCTCTGTTCAAAGGGGTTCTTTTGGTATCTTCCTTCAGTAATGGCTGTTGGAAGGATAAAGAATTTCTGAATTTTGGATCATTATGTGGGCTGTTAGCTGGTTGGAAAAGATGTGCAGAGTGGCTCAAGAAGGTTTTTTTTTTGTAGAAGTGGAAAGTTTGACTGAAGTTATTTTTTTATATAATTTTTATTAATTTTTATAATTATAAATAACAAAAGAAAAAAATCACATTAAAACAACTCAACTGAATAAAAACGTTTACAACTTTTTCAATCACAAGAACAAAACATAAAAACTTAACTAAAATAGTTAAGATAACTATGGGTATTGCTCTGCGGCACCCCACCACCACATCCCCCTCCTCCTTTCTCCCTACCTCTACCTCTATCCACCCACCATCTCTACCCCCACTCTCTCCTCCCCCTCATGCCACCTCCCTACTTCCCTCAACCTTCACTTCTCAGTCTCATCCCCTCCAGATGTGGTGCCAAGGTGCTGCCGAGCAACCCATCCTTTATCAAATATCATGTTACAGTTGAGAAGATTATAGAAACCCCTCCACCCCCACCCCCACCCGACTTCCCAAAGTGAATACAGGGTAAAAAAACACAAGAAAACCCACTAAAACTACACCAAGATATTATATAAACCCTATTAAAGATTTAACTACATTTTTCAGTCCAACATATAAATATTTAACTATATGCTAAATACAATTTCTTAAATTGATATTTCCTTTGTTTTCGATACGCTTTTTCAATATGTTTTGAAGTATCCACCATATTTTTATCCAGAAAGCCTTGATTTTTCTACAAGTCCACCATACATGAAAATAAGTAGCGTCCATAGATTCACATCTCCAACACTTAGGTTGTATGTCCGGGTACATAGATGATAATTTTTTTGGGTCTAAATGCCATCTATAAAACATTTTATAAAAATTTTCTCTTAAATGTTGCGCTTGTGTAAATCTTACATTTTTCACCCAGATCCTCTCCCATGTTTCCATCATAATTGGTTGTCCAAAATTATGTCCCCACTTAATCATACAGTCCTTAACTAATTCAGTTTCAGAATCAATTTCAATTAATGCATTATATAGTCTTTTAATATGCATAGGCCTTTGATCTCTAACTTGTTTAATTAAATTTTCATCTGTTAAAGAAAAGCCTATCTTAAGATCTTTTTGCCATCTAGTCTGCAGTTGTGCATATGAAAACCAAGTATGGACTTCCGGTGGCTCCACTGGCGTCGCCATAGTCTCCTTTGGAGGCTCCGTTCTCTAGGGTTTGTTAAGCCGCAAAAACAGCGAACATCAGCTGTTTTTTGCGGTGAAAAATCCCCCCTTCCGGCGAAGAAGGGGTGAAGAGCATTGAGCGTGGGTTGAGCTCCTCTAAAAATCCCCTGGAAAAGTTTTCAGGGGTTTAGAGTGAGAGCTCCCCAGGCGCTTGAAACGCTCCTGCCCAGAGACGCTTCTGCCGGCTGACAGAGAAAGACGCCGCGACCACTCCTGCTTTAGAAAAAATTTCAAGAGAGACCTGCATGCAGGCGGAGTGAATACAGGAGTTCTTTATTGCAAGTATTTTTTTATATATATTTTACTTTTTTTTTTATTAATTATTTTTATTAAATTTTATAAAGTTTTAACAAATTTTAACACAAAAATATAATAACTCAACTGATAACAGAGAAATAACAAATTTAACAAGCAATACAAATAGCTGCTCGGAACCCCCCCCACCACATCCTCCCACATCCTAACCCCTAACCTCCAAACCAGCTTCCTCACCATCCAATGCGGTGTAAAGTTTTCCCGAGCACCCTAAGAAAAAAAAGAAAAAATCTATTCCCTTAATATCCCCAACTACAGTTGAGAAACATAATCTATTACTTATTATATATATATATATATATTTTACTTCTGACCACGTATTTTTTTTTTAATAAAAATTCTTTTATTAAAACCATTAACATTGAACATAAAAACATATTATGCAGCAATCATGACACCTGGTGTACAATACCAAGTATTAGTCTTTGAAAACGTCTGAGTTAGTAAGCCTTTTTCCCCCACTCCTCGTGTCTAGCCTCAACTATACTCCTATTACATTTTATTTTGATTGGTGTTTCCCCTATCCGTTTCAATATTAATGTGATCAACATTAAACATAAGATCCTATTGCTAAGCAATCTTCCTAGAACATAGCATACAACACTAGGCATTAATCTCTGTAAACATCTGTTTTAGTAAACGTTCTTCCATCAACATAATGTATCCAAGATGGCGATTGCTTTCAGTGTAAAGAGAAAGTGTTTGAAAGTGAAAGTGAACTTTTTTTCTTTTCTTTGAAGCAAAGCCAGAGTGACTATTTAGATTTGAGCTTCAAAATCTTATAAACTACAACTATTAAATTGTGATTTGAAAGAAGATAAGAAGAAGAGGAAATTTTGGTAATATATCTGCAAGGATTTTATTTTTTTATTTTAAGAATTTTTTAAAAGATGACTGACTTTAATATGGCCACTAGGCAGACAAAAATCACTACTGCGAAGGTGGCTGTATCTTCTCTGGCTCAGCCCTCTAAATTACAATCAAGTAGTCTTTCTGCTCCCCCAGCCTCTCTAACATCTACAGAATCTCAAGCCCCCTTGCCTACTCAATCTTC
This sequence comes from Bothrops alternatus, assembly GCA_034064705.1. NCBI lineage: Eukaryota > Metazoa > Chordata > Lepidosauria > Squamata > Viperidae > Bothrops > Bothrops alternatus. Next base: position 5,166,732 of record JARGCV010000077.1, read on the forward strand.
TCCAGAAATGCTTACCATGAAAGATTTACAGGATGCATTATGTACAATGACTGAAAAGCTGGAGAGAAAGATTGAGGAACAAGTTAAAGGATTAACTGATGAACTGGAGACAATAAAAGAAACAATTGAGACTCACAATATTGTGATAAGAGAAGATATTGTGGATGCTTTAAGGGGGTTTGGGACTACACCCTGAGAGTTGAAGAGAAGGTGGAGGGTATTGAGCAGCAATTTGAGAAAAAACTTGATGAAGTTAAAAGTGATTTACAAGATCAAACAGTTATGGTTCAATATAACCAGATGTTGTTGGCTGTTAGAATTAGAGGGCTGAAGGAGATTGCAAATTAGAATCAGGAAGACTTAAGAAGAATTTTTGAAGAATCTTTGGCAAAATTTCTAGAAGATGGAGTACAAAATGTATCTTGGCAGATTGATCGGATCTTTAGAGTTAATTCATGGATTGCAAGACAAAGAAATTTGCCTAGAGATCTTGTGATTTATTTTGTTACAAGGAAATTCAGAAATTATGTTCTTACTACATCTTATAATAAACAATTAATTGTTGCCAGTCAAGAGGTTGTGGTTCTGAAGGAGATTCCCCCTAAGATGTTAAGAGCAAGGAAAGATTATGCATTTTTGGCGGATGAACTTAAAAAACGTGCTATACAATTTAGATGGGAGGCTCCAACTGGACTTTCACTATTTTTCCAGGGTAATAGACACCGCCTGACTTCGGTTGGCAAGGCGAAAGATTTTTTTGAGAATATTTTGAAGGCTGGTAAACCTCCGTCTCCAAGACTAAAAAGGGCAGATTTTCCAAAAGAGAGAGATATGGAGTTAAAACAACCAATACAATCTTTGGAATCACAATCCCTGACAGCATCAGGATTTGATAAAAGAGCATTGGTGGAGCTGCCAGCGCAATGTATCGATATTTTTCAGCCTTTGGAGGTAGAGAAGTCTAAAGATCAAAGGCAAACACGTGCAGCTACTAAACGCATGGAACAACGAGAAAAAGAACAACCAGTTCGTACAAAGCAAATTGTACCCACATCTCCGGAAGCCATGGGAGCAAGACCAAAGAAGAAAATGGTTGAAGAAGTTAATTTGGCCTTGCAAAAGTTTTCTCAAATTGGTCATGTCAAATAAATATTTGACATGGAATGTCAATGGTTTAAATTCTCCACAGAAAAGGAAGAAGATATTTCACTATTTGAAGCAATGTAAAAATGATGTAATTTGTTTACAAGAAACACATATTAGAACTTCTGATCAGAAATATTTGATAAACAATAAATTAGGCACACATTTTGTTGCAGCGGCTGCTGAGAAGAAGAATGGAATTGTTATTAATGTTAAAAATCATATAAGAGCTAAATTAATAGAATCAGATATTCAAGGTAGATTTTTAGCTATTGAAATTTTAATAGCTGGGAAGAAAGTTCTTTTGATGGGTATATATGCACCAAATCAACAACAAGGAATATTTTACAAGTTATTACATAAAAAATTAATACAATTTGATTATAGGTCTTTTATTTTAATGGGAGATTGGAATGGTGTTATAGATATTGGTTTAGATAAGAAAAAGATTTTACCTATTCCTCAAACACGTTCCATGTTGCCTAAATCCTTTTTTGATATTAAGGATGACTTTGACTTGATAGACATATGGAGAGAAAGACATGGCAAGGAGCAAGAGTTTACTTTTTTTTCTGATAGACATCAATCATTTTCTAGAATTGACTTTATATTAACTACAAGCGATTTTATTTTTAAATTAAAGAAGGTGAAAATCCTACCCAATGTTTTGTCAGATCATAATCCGGTTTGGATGGAACTAATGGTAGGTCAGACTCCTAGAAGATCTTGGAGAATTAATGAAAATTTGTTTAAATATGATACAAATGTGAATGAATGTAAAAATGTTATGAAGGAATTTTTTATGTTAAATTTGCATAAGGATACGACAATAGAAATGGTGTGGGATGCTAGTAAAGCCTATATGCGGGGGATTTTAATTGATATGAATAAAAGGCATAGACGTAAACAAGAGGAAAAAAGGAAGGAGTTAGAAGAGGAAATAAGGAAGAAAGAGTTATTACTAATAAAGATATAGAAAAATTGGATAAGCATATTCAGGTGCCTGCAGTTCTTATGTTTTTGGATGCAGAGAAAGCTTTTGATAGACTGAATTGGTTGTTTTTGAAAAAATTAATTGTTAGGATGGGAATGGGCGATCAATTTACTAATTCCATATTAGCAGTTTATCAGAAACAAAAAGGTCAGATTATTGTGAATGGGCATTTAACAAATTTATTTAATATAGAGAAAGGTACTAGACAGCAATGTCCTTTATCCCCCTTGTTGTTTGTTTTAACCTTAGAAGTTTTATTGAATAGGATTAGAGCTTCAGGTGATTTAAAAGGTATACAGATTAGACAACATGATTATAGATTATGTGCTTTTGCTGATGATTTGCTGGTGACATTGACTCAACCAATACAGTCGGCCCAGAGTTTGATGGAGATAATTCAAAATTATGGTAGGGTATCAGGTTTTAAATTAAATATATCTAAGACAAAGATGTTAGTTAAAAATTTAGATAATAATTCAAAACAAGATTTGGAAAGAATAACGGGTTGTGAGATAGTTAAGAAAGTTAAATACCTAGGAATTTATATTGAAGCTTCTAATGGGAAGCTATATAAGAATAATTATGAAGTTTTGTGGAATAAGACACAAATAGAACTAGATAAATGGAAAAAATTACAATTATCTATGTTGGGTAGGATAGCTGCAGTTAAAATGAATGTATTGCCAAAATTTTTATTTATGTTTCAAATGTTACCTATACTTAAAAAGGATGCGAATTTGGAGGAGTGGCAGAAAGGTATTAATAGATTTGTTTGGAATGGCAAGAAACCGAGGGTTAAACTGAAAATTATTCAGGATACAAGGAAAAGAGGTGGTTTGAAAATGCCCAATTTCAAGTTATATTACTATGCTGCTGTTTTAGTAGCGATAAGTGACTGGGTTAATTTAACTAAGGATAGAATATTGAATATAGAAGGGTACGGTTTACTATATGGTTTGCATGCATATTTAGTTTATGATAAAAAGGTGGATAGGAGCTTCAAAGAGCACCTACTGAGAAGTGCTCTGCTGCAGGTCTGGAAAAAGTTTTACTACAAGTTAAACGAAAAGATTCCTCTTTGGACAGTTCCCAGGCACGCAATAGAAGTTATTAATCTATGGTCTGCTGCTTGAGACCAGCTTCTGTGCATTCTGTGCATCATAGCCCGTCAAAGCGATGACAGGCCATGAAAAGCCATAGAGTTGTAGTTTGGCACCAGGAAACTGTCAATCATAATTAAAGGGGCCAAGTCAGCTGGAAAAAAAGAGCTTAAGCCAATAGAAGATGAAAATCCAGGCAGAAGCAGCCCAGTTTCATGGGGCAGGACCAAGTTTGAAATGCAACAAAATGATTGAAGAAATTAGTCTCTAAAATTTAAATTGAATTCTTTCCAAAAGAAGGAATGATCTATCTGTAGGGGCCGAACTGAATCCAAAAAGTAGCTGGACTTGGATCTTAGCCAAAAGATTTTAATAACTGAAGTTATATGCTGAGCTCCTTTCAAAGAATTGATTGATTTGATTGAATGTGCTGTATGATGTTCTTAAGTGAAATCTTTTAGTAAAGATTCCATGATCTTATTAGGATTAGAGCAGTGGTTCTCAACCTGTGGTCCACAGGAGGTCTGTGAAGGCTTGAAGCAATGTTATGGTTTAAATCTTAAATCTTGGGGGGAGGGTCCATGGCCATGGTCTTTGGCCAGAAAAGATATTTAAAATGGGTGGTGGTGATGAAGAAAAGGTTGAGAACCACTGGATTAGAGTATTCACTTTGACCTCTGCTGTCTACATAAAAAAAACTTTCCAGACTACTCAGACTTAAAAGAGAACAATGAAGATTTTAAAGATGTGAATACATTATTCAAAGAAAAGTTTGATGTACTAAATACAATTAGGCTTTTAAAAACAAGAAAAATAAAACAACTGGAAAAATTTAATTCCTGAGTCTTTGAAATCACTGTTCTGAGCCACAATTGCCTTGGTAACTATTAGGCGCCATACCCCTTTTAATTTGATTATGTTTTAGAGATTTTTATTTAAAAATAATTTAGAGAGAAACTAGTGTCCTATAGATGCCTTCCAGGTAATATATATCTTTCAGATTTAATTAACATTTATTAACCTTTTAGAAAGATTTCTTAATTTAAAGGAAAGAACAAAAACCTGAAATCCAACTATTGTTTTTTTGAAGCATTAGATTTTCATTTTTAACAAATCTTGTTTTCAAGCTTGGTTAATTAAAGCATTATAATAGATAATTATACCATTACTTATCACTAATATGTGTTCAGTTTTTATTTTGATTTTGATTCTGTTCCGCCACACAAATCTTCATAGCAAAAAAAGTCTTGCTTCACTTGAATAAATAATATATGCTTTGCTTGCTGTTTTTGATCATAACTATTTGAAGAACATTGTTGTTTTATTAAAGCTATTTAATATATAACCAGTATGTAAAACATTTTAAAATATGAAAGAAAATAAATATCAAGCAGCAATAGAGAAAATATGTGAAATGATTATATTTCTTCAAATATAGTAAGGAATAGTAAGTAAGTAATCCTTCAAGTAAGGATTGAAATAGGATATCTCTTTTTATTCTTTACACACACAGTTTTTGTTCTTTCCCTAAGTCTTGTCTGACTTCATGGCCCCATGGACTATAGCACACCAGGTCTCTCTGTCCTACAGTGTCTCCTGGAATTTGCCCAAATCCTGTTCATTGTATTGATGACACTACCTAACCATCTCATCCTCTGCCGTCCCCTTCTCCTTTTTCCTTCAATCTTTCCCAACATCTTGGGTCTTTTATAGTGAGTCCTCTCTTCTAATTTGGTGGCCAAAGTATTTGAGCTTCAGCTTCAGTATCTGTCCTTCCAAAGAACAGTCAGGATTGATTTCCTTTAGGGTTGACTGATTTGATCTCCTTGCAGTCCAAGGGACTCTTAAGAGTCTTCTCCAGCACCACAGTTTGAAGGCATCAATTCTTCAGTTTCTTATGATCCAGCTTTCTCAGTTATACATTACTACTGGGAAAACCATAGCTTTAACTATATGGACCTTTGTCAGCAAGGTGATGTCTCTGCTTTTTAATATGTTGTCTAGGTTTGCCATAGCTTTTCTCGCAAGGAACAAGTGTCTTTTAATTTCATGGCTGCAGTCACCATCTGCAGTTAATCTTGGAGCCCAAAAAAATAAAATTTGTCACTGCTTCCATTTCTTCCCCTTCTATTTCCCAGGAAGTGTTGGGACCAGATGCCATGATCTTAGCTTTTTTAATGTTGACTTTTAAGCCAACATTTGCATTCTTCTCTTTCACCCTCATCAGTTTCTCTTCACTTTCTGCTACTAAAGTGCTGTTGTCTGCATATCTGAGGTTGTTGAGATTCTCCCAGCAATCTTAATTCTGGCTTGTGATTCATCCAACCCGGCCTTTTGTATGATGTACATACAGTACGATGTACTGTGACGATGTACATTAACTCCAAACAGGTATGTTTATTTATGTCAAGTATTTTTATTTAATTAGATTGCCAATTTAATATTTTTTTATTCTAGGACAGTTACACTCAAAACAAATATTACAGTGCTTCAAGAACAGAAGTACATAGCTGCTGTGGAGGAACAAAAATGTGCTAAATTTTCTTTTCTTTTTTGTGTGTGCAGTATAATCTAATGCACAGGTTGGCAACCTGTGGCTCCGGAGCTGCATGTGGCTCTTTGAGCCTTCCCCTATGGCTCCCAGCCTCCTCTGCCATTTGCAGACAGAGACAGAGGCAGAGACAGAGAGAGGCACTTGCACTCTCTCTCTCTCTCTCACAGTATTCTCCCACAAGCTGAAAAGCTTATTTGGGCGGAGCTCTTCCCTTTGCTGCGTCTCTGCAGGAAGCAGGAGACAGCTAGCTAGCCCAGCTATGCTGACTCAGGAATTCTGGGAGTTGAAGTCCATGAGTCATAAAAGAGGTTGTTGGAGAACAGTTTGAAGCCAGGTTGCCAGGTGAGCAGAAGATTGGAGAAAGGGAGAGAGGGGGGAGAGAAAGAGAGGGAGAGAAAGGGGGGGAAAGGAGAGAAAGAGGGAGAGGGAGAGGAAAGAGAGAGAGGGAAAGGAAAGAGAGAAAGAGAGAGAAAAAGAAAGAAAAAGAGAAAGAGGGAGATAGAGAGAGGGAGGGAGGGAAAGAGACAGAGAGAGACCCTTTTGACATCTAAAATGAAGATAACGCTGCATATATCCTTTTTTACCTTTATTATAGGTGTGTGTATATATGTATGTATGTGTGTGTGTGTATGTGTATGTATGTATGTGTATGTAATGTGTGTGTGTGTATACACACATACACACACACACAAAATAAAGGTAAAAAAGGATATATGCAGTGTTATCTTCATTTTAGATATCAAAAGGGTTTTGCGGCTCCCAGTGTTTTGTTTGGTGGGAAACGGGTCCAAGTGGCTCTTTGAGTGTTTTGGGTTGCCTACCCCTGATCTAATGCTCCAAGCCTTCAAGGTAGCAGTTAACATTATAGTAAGGAGATAAGTAGTCCATTGTGTACTGATATAGAAGGAAAGCTTCATTACATATTTCAAAAGCGGAAATACTTGAATGGCAAGGTTCTCAATTCATAGTTGTGACAGTTGCAGAGAAAACTACAAACAAGATTCTTTGTTGAGACATCTCTTCCTGGCATCAGTCTACATATCTTTTGATTCTAACTAAAGCTTCCGAGTCTGCAAACTTTATATTGAAATAGTTACTGCAATTTAAATACTAATTCTAAATTCTAATGAATCTGTAATATATTGATCATTTTTATTTCTTCTGTTCAATCATGTTCAATTCTTGGAGACTGGCTGAATAAGTCCGTGCAATTTTCTTGACAAGGCTTTTCAAAAGTGTTTTGCTATTGTCGGCAATGGCCGACCTAAGATCATCCTGCTAGCTTTGTGCCCAAGGTGGGACTAGAACTCACAGTCTCCTGGTTTCTAACTTGGTGCCTTAACCACTATACCAAACTCTATATTGTCTATAATGCTTGGCAAATACTAAAATAAAATTTTTCTCATGCATAAGTAATGATCACATTCAGGACCAGAGAACAGTTTTATACCACCATATTCACAAATGCTTTTAAACAATACAATAAGATGCTTCAAAATGTATGAAATCAAGTTACTATCAGAATATTAATTAAAATGCATCATTTTGATGAATAAATTATAGTTTTACGTAATATGTTTTCTGACCATGGTCACTAATGAAAATTATTTTTAAAATGGAAAAAGGGTTTGAGATGAGCTTGTTAAAATTGGAAAAGTACTAAAATATAAATCAGTTCTATATGGATGACTAGGGTAATCTGTATATCAACAAATTAGATAATTTTCACGTTCAGGAGAATGAATTCTTTTTGGAGCAATTTTTATGAATAAACAAATATTAAACAAAACATGCATTTGATTAATACAGAAATAACACAGTAAATGATGAAACAGTTTTCAATTCAGAACTAATTATTGCCTAATACTTGAGGATCAATGCTTGTATATTTCATTTTACAGGAGAATCAAGACCAATTATTTCATAGTCTCTCTCGCCTTTGCTGACTTGCTAGTATCTGTTTTGGTGATGCCATTTGGAGCGATTGAGCTGGTTCAGGATAACTGGATTTATGGAAGGATGTTCTGTTTGGTTCGCACTTCTCTTGATGTCCTTCTCACTACTGCGTCAATTCTTCATCTGTGCTGTATTTCATTAGACAGGTAGGAGCAAAGAAATGTGTATTTTATTTTGCGCTTGTTTCTTACAATCCATACTTTTCAGTGAAATGCAAATGTAAAAGAAGGCCATAGAGAACTGTTCTACATGCAATGCTTACTCTGTACTAAAAATCAGCTCTGCCTGTCTTCATTAGTAGGTGTTAATTCTGCATAAGGAGTAAAATATATAAGCTGGATACCCAACAATTGGTTGGGGGAAATTTTGTTTTCTTTTTTTAATTTTAGGGAAAATTTGAGAGTATTAATCATTACAGAAGCTCAAAATACCTGGCGTACCTTTAAAATCCCCAACCCTCCAAAACCTTCATGCTTATTATACTTGGGTTTTATGTATGTGCTTACTTTTTGGGGTCTTAAAACCTCCCGATGTCCAATACATAAAAAAGGCCAAAATGTTTGCTCTTGTTTATTACAAGTAACATCACAAGCTAGTATCTTGTAATATCACAAGGTACTAGCTTTGCTCTTAATGGCCCCTGGCTGGTAGCACCTTTTCCAACCTACAAATGTTATTTAAGACATAAACTTTCATGAGCTGTAGCTCTCCTCCTTAGAGCTGTCATTGCTTAATGCAGAAAAATATTGCCTTAATTTTAGGGTTTTATGACCACAGAAAGGGATTGTGCTTTTTATGTTGTTTCATGTATTATTGTCACACAGGAGTGACCATTGGCTGCAATAAAAGCAAACTTCAGATGACTTTCAAAACATTATACTGCCTATTCATATTCTTCCAATATTGCACTTAGTCACATTACTACAATAAACAAAAGAGTTCCAAATGAGAGGATAATATGGGGACAGTAGCACCTCCAAGAATGGAAATTATTTCCCATTCTTTCTTCAAGAATACCAGACAGCCTATTAGTTTCCCACAAGGCTTGACATCCTATATCATAGTGTTATGCCCTGGGCTGGCAGGCACAGGCTGCAGCGATTGGCCCGGGCAGACCATGTGGATGTCCGGGACAAGAAAGGCTGCTCCCAGCCTTGCGTGCACATGCACAGCGGGAAAAGATCCTTTTGCAATGATTGGCCAGCAAGGTATTGTGCAGGGGGGCTATAAAAGGGGGCTGCACCATTTTAAAATCTGTTCTGTTGGTGTTGCAATAAAGGGGAACTGTTGGAACTCGTTGCTTCGTCTCAATGCCTCTTTCCTGAAACAGAACATTGGTGACGAAGGTGGGATGCCTGCAAGGCAAACAGATTAAGAAGCCAAACTGACTCACCACAGGGGGGCTTGCAGCTTGGAGAAGTGTGGCTCCTGGAGATTGACTCAGGCTGCCAGCACTGAGATGCTGGAAGTGACTTCAGAAAAGGGGGGGCCCTTCTCAATTCTTGCAGCAGGAGGCATGGACGAAGTTCCTGGGCTGAAACAATGGCAAAGATAGGCCGGCTTTCAGAATTTGACACAGCTCAGCCAGAATGCTGGAGCTCGTACGTGGCCCGGGTGGAGAACTACCTCCGGGTGAATCAAATTTGTGAAGATGACCTCAAAGCTGCCACGCTGCTGTGTGTGTGTGGGCAAGAGACCTTCGAGATTGCAGAGAATCTGGTCGCCCCAGAACCACTGGAATCAATCACCTACACAGACTTGAAAAGGATGCTTCGAGAGCATTTTGAACCCAAGCTGGCGACATGTGTTCAAGCAGAGGGACCAGAGGCCTGGTGAGTCTGCAGCAGAGTTTGTTGCGGCCTTGCGACAAGCAGCTAGGCCCTGCGAATTCAAAGACTTGGAGGAGAGACTGAGAGATCAGCTGGTCTGTGGCCTGCGAAGCCGGGGGTTGCAGCAGAAGCTCTTCGCAAAGGAAGGCCTCACGTTCCAAGATGCCCCGAGGAAAGTTTCAGCCGAAGAAGCAGCAGGCGGAGCTGTGAAGGCCTTGTGGCTCGCCAAGCCCCCTCAAGTTCCAGCCACCATCCATCAAGAGGTTGCTCACGAAGAATCTGAACAGGATCCAGAATTGGAAGTGGACCGGCTGCATCAGACTCCAGGGAGAAGACCTCATGGATGGAAGGCCCAGCCAGCATCATCCCCTTGGTGCATCGGGTGTGGAGGCCGCCATCGTCGCACAGACTGCTGTTTTCGCTCCGCCATCTGCAGGGCCTGGGGGAGGCAAGGCCACATTGCCTCCGTCTGTTCCAGAAGGAACGTTACCCAGAAAATTGCCTCAGAAAGGTACCAGGGTCCCCAGCCAGAACAGGATGGGCTTCTGTGCGTCACGTGCGTTTTTAGAATGGAGGTCCACAGGCAACTTAGGAAGAAGCTTCACATCGACGTGAAGTTGCAAGGGATCCTCTTGTCAATGGAGCTGGACACAGGGTCCACTGTATCGATCATCTCCCTAGACATCTTTAACAAGGTCTGCAGCAGAAGCGGCCTATGGGTGAAACTCAGGCCGTCAAACCTTATCCTCACAGATTTCCAAAATTCCAGAGTCAACGTGAGGGGGGAGGCCACACTCAAGGTGCAGCATAGGAATTTTGAGGGGCTACTGGATGTAGTTGTGATTGGGGGAGACCATACGAGTCTCATTGGACTTGACTGGTTTGAGGCCCTGGGAATTCAGGTGACTGGAATACACAGCATGCAAACAACAGGCCTTGTTGGGGTCTGCAAGGAGTTGGCAGATGTGTTTAGTCCAGAACTTGGCTCCTACAAAGGCCCTCCTATTTCTCTGAAGCTAGACCCAGCCATAGCCCCCATTAGAATCAAGCACGCAGGGTGCCCTTTGCCTTAAAGGGTAAAATAGATGCAGAGCTGGATAAACTGATTCAGCAGGGTATCTTAGAGCCATAGTTACGCCACTGAAGGCCAATGGTGAAGTCCGAATCTGTATGGACTACAAGTGCACGCTTAACAAAGCGCTGCAGCAGCATTTGTACCCAGTACCAGTGGTCAGTCACATTCTAGCCTCCCTCAAGGGGGGCCAGATCTTTGCTAAGCTTGACCTGGCTCAGGCCTATCAACAATTGCCAGTTGATGAGGCAACGGCTGAGGCCCAAACTATAGTGACTCACAGGGGGGCATTCAAGGTAAAAAGATTGCAATTTGGAGTAAACGTGGCCCCTGGCATCTTCCAGAGTGTAATGGAGCGAACGCTCCAAAATATCCCTGGCGTTTGCTTGTACTTTGACGATGTCCTCATCGCTGGGGACTCAGCTGACAATTTAGCCGAAAGGCTTAGAGCCATTTTACTACGTTTCCGCCAAGCGGGGCTGAAGCTTAAGCAAGACAAGTGCAAGATCGGGGTTACCTCCATGGAGTTTCTAGGATTCTGCATTGATGCTCAGGGCATCCACCCTGCTGAATTCAAGCTGCAAGCAATTCAGCAGGCCCCAAGTCCCAAATCCAAGGGCGAACTTCAGGCCTTTCTGGGACTGCTAAATTTTTACCACTCATTCCTTCCTCACACGGCTGCAGTGGCTGAGCCGTTACACCAGCTCTTGGACAAATAGGCCCCTTGGCAGTGGACACAAGCACATGAAAAGAGCTTCAAAGAGGTCAAGGCCTTGCTCTCTTCAAATGCGGTCCTGGCACACTTCAATGAGAACTTGCCAGTGTGCATCGCCTGTGATGCATCCCCTTATGGGATTGGGGCTGTGTTAAGTCACTTGAAGGCTGATGGAATGCAAGTCCCAATAGCATACTACTCTAGAACCCTATCATCAGCTGAACGCAATTATGCACAGATAGATAGGGACGCCTTAGCTATAGTGGCTGGCATAAAGAAGTTCCACGACTTTGTATATGGCCGCCACTTCACGGTCTTTACAGACCATAAGCCACTGCTGGGGTTGTTCACAACGAACAAACAAACCTCACACATAATATCCCCACAAAAGCTGAGGGGGTCTATCTTCCTGTCTGCATATGACCATACACTGGTTCACAAGCCAGGCAAAGAAATGGGTCATGCAGATGGTCTCAGCAGGTTGCCATTACAGCAGATAGAGGCAGATCCAGCACCTACCAACCGCATCCTGTCTATTCAGGACTTGCCTGAATCTCCCCTCAGTGCTAGCGACGTGGTTGCAGAAACAGCCACCGATCACACGCTAACATGCATGCTGACCTGGGTGTTGTCTGGATGGCCTGACACATGTCCAGGCTCAGAATTCCAGAGCTTCTGGCAGAGGAAGCATGAGATTTCCACCTTCAAGGAGTGTGTCCTATGGGGTAGCCGGGTAGTAATCCCAACCTCATTGAGGACTAGAGTCTTGCAGTCTCTGCATGAGGGACATCCGGGAATAGTCCGGATGAAGGCGTTAGCACGCAGCCATCTTTGGTGGCCTGGGCTTAACAAAGATGTCGAGGCCCAGGTCCACGGGTGCACAGTCAAGGCCGGAGATGCCCCAGGCCCCAGTTCATAGGTGGGAGGAGACTCATACCCCATGGTCAAGAGTCCATATTGACTACGCTGGGCCCTTTCAGGGGCAATTCTTCTTAATTCTCATGGATAGCCATTACAAGTGGCTAGAGGTCATTATTATTATTATTATTATTATTATTATTATTATTATTATTATTATTTAATTTCTATGCTGCCCTATTCCGGAGAACTCAGGGCGGCTCACCACATGATAGAAATTACATTATATACATAAATATAAAAACCCTTGTTAAAAAAGAAACCAATCATTCCACAAACATACACTGGCTAGGGGCAAGGTGTTAGCTGCCCCAGGCCTGCCGGCAAAAGTGTGTTTTAAGCAATGTACGAAAGGTGGAGAGGGTGGGGGTGACACGGATCTCCGGGGGAAGTTGGTTCCAGAGGGCCGGGGCCGCAACAGAGAAGACTCTTCCCCTAGGCCCCGCCAGGCGACACTGTCTGGCTGATGGGACCTGGAGAAGGCCCACTCTGTGGGCCCTAACCGGCCGCTGGGATTCATGAGGCAGCAGACGGTCCCGTAAATAACCTGGTCCGATGCCATGTAGGGCTTTATAGGTCATAACCAACACTTTGAATTGGGTTCGGAGACCAATTGGCAGCCAATGCAGCTCACGGAGTGATGCCGAAATGAGGGCATTTCTAGGCAAGCCCAACACTGCTCGCGCGGCTGCATTCTGCATTACCTGAAGTCTCCGAACATTTTTCAAAGGTAGCCCCATGTAGAGAGCATTGCAGTAGTCGAACCTCGAGGTGATAAGGGCATGAGTGACTGTGAGAAGAGACTCCCAGTCCAAATAGGGCCGCAACTGGTGCACCAGGCGAACCTGGGCAAATGTCTTCCTCGCCACAGCCGAAAGATGATGTTCCAAATTTAGCTGTGGATCGAGGAGGACGCCCAAGTTGTGGACCTTCTCCGAGGGGGTCAAAAGCTCCCCCCCCAGGCTAATGGACGGATAGATTGAAATATCTTTGGGAGGCAGAACCCATAGCCACTCCGTCTTGTCGGGGTTGAGTTTGAGCCTGTTAGCACCCATCCAAACCCTAACAGCCTCCAGACATCGGTACATCACTTCCGCTGCTTCACTGAAATGACACGGGGTGGAGATGTAAAGCTGGGTATCATCAGCATACTGATGATATCTCACCCCGTGTTGTCGGATGATCTCACCCAGAGGTTTCATGTAGATATTAAACAGCAGAGGGGAGAGGACCGATCCCTGAGGGACCCCACAAGGGAGGAACCTAGGGGTCGACCTCTGACCCCCTGCCAACACCGACTGCGACCGACCAGTGAGGTAGGAGGTGAACCACCGCAAAACAGTGCCCCCAACCCCCAACCCCTCCAGTCGGTGCAGAAGGATACCATGGTCAATGGTATCGAAAGCTGCTGAGAGGTCAAGTAGCACCAGGATAGTGGATAATCCCTTATCCCGGGCCCGCCAGAGATCATCCGTCAGCGCGACCAAAGCAGTTTCCGTGGAGTAGCCGAGCCTGAATCCTGACTGTTGAGGGCCCAGATAATCGGCCTCATCCAAGGACCGTTGGAGCTGGAGTGACACCACCTTCTCAACAACCTTCCCTATAAAGGGAAGATTGGAGACAGGACGGTAGTTGTTTAAAACAGCTGGGTCCAGGGAAGGCTTCTTGAGGAGGGGGCACACAATTGCCTCCTTGCAGGGAGCCGGAAAGGACCCCTCCCTCAAAGAAGCGTTGACAATCTCCTGAACCCAGCCCCGCATCACCTCCCTGCTGGCCGAAACCAGCCAGGAGGGGCACGGGTCCAATAAACAGGTGGCGGAGCTCACAGCTCCAATGGCCTTGTCGACTTCATCAGGTGCTACCGGGTCAAACTCCCCCCACACAACAGGATCAAGACGAGTCCCTGTCATCTCGACTGAATCATTATCAGCCGATACTGCATTCCAATTGGAGTCAAGGTCCATCCGAATCTGGGCGATTTTATCCGCGAAAAACTTATTAAAGTCCTCAGCACTACCCTGCAAGGGTGCATCAACCCCCCCCTGATTAAGGAGGGAGTGAGTTACCCTGAACAGGGCGGCTGGGCGGGATTCCACAGATGCAATCAAGGCGGAATGATACGCGCATCTTGCCGCCTTGAGCGCCACCTGATAAGTCTTGATATAAGATCTTACAAGTGTTCGGTCAGATACGGATTTACTTTTCCTCCATCGCTTCTCTAGGCGTCTCTTCTGGCGCTTCATCCCCCTGAGTTCCTCAGTAAACCAAGGAGATCTCCTGGGTCTGCTACCACAGAGAGGTCGCAGCGGCGCAATCCGGTCAAGAGCCCCCTTCGCAGCCATATTCCAGGCCGTAACCAGGGACTCTGCCGAACTGTGAATGAGAGAATCCGGTATTTCCCCAAGCGTCCTCTGAAAACTCTCTGGATCCATCAGACGTCTGGGGCGGAACCACCTAATCGGTTCCGCCTCCCTGCAGGGGAGTGGAGCCTTAAAAACAAGCCATAGCAGAAAATGATCTGACCATGACATAGGCAAAATATCTAAGCCCCTTAAATTCAGATCATTGCTCAACTGTTCTGAGAGGAATACCATGTCGGGAGTGTGTCCCCTCTCGTGAGTCGGACCCTGAACTACCTGAGTCAGGTTCATGGTTGCCATGGTGGCCATGAACTCCTGCGCCAACCCAGAGGATTCGCCGAGCGACAGAAGATTTAAGTCCCCCAGCACAATAAGCCTGGGGAACTCAACCGCCAGCCCAGCAACCTCCTCAAGTAGCGCAGGCAGGACTGTTGACACGCAGCTGGGAGGCAGGTACGCGAGCAACAAGCCCACCTGAACCCCTAGGTCCAACTTCGCAAGGAGCAATTCACAACCCGCAATCTCAGAAACAGGAAGCCTGCGTAGGCTAAAGGTCTTCTTGGCTATAATAGCCACTCCTCCCCCCTTCCCTGGGGTCGTGGCTGATGCCATACCTGAAACCCGGCTGGACACATCTCAGAGAGAGGAACTCCTCCCTCCAGGCCCAGCCAGGTCTCGGTCACACATGCGAGGTCGGCCTCCTCATCCAGGAGAAGATCATGGATGAGGGGAGCTTTATTTACAACCGACCTGGCATTGAGCAGCAGCAGCCTGAGCCCAGGGTCCGGATTTTCCCCATCACCAGTACTTCGGGCTGAACTCACAGGGTCGGAGCAAGGGATCGCTTTTAGACAGCGAGCTCTTGTTCCCCGGGAATGGCCTACCCTGTGGCCCCCACCATATCTGCCTCTCCCCCAGCAAGACCGGTATACTTTGGCCCTCTATCACCCCAGAGCCAGTGCCCCCCTCCCCCTCTGCCGCACCAGGCAGGCTAGCCAGTCCATCCCATTCATTCCACTCAACCACAACTCCATCCACATCATTAATTTATCCCACCCACAAAAAACTACCCTTTAAACAAACAATTTAAAACAATAAGCTAACCATCCATTCAACCCGATTCATTCCACAAACATTCAATCCCCCCCACATCATTCAGCATCTAACAAATCAATTTAAAATGGTATTAAACAAGTTAACTATTTAAAATTTGGACAAACAACAGTTAAAAAACAGCTCAAGAACATAATAACAAAAACATAATGACAAAAACAGGCATGCCAGATGTTAATTCTGCCGCAATGATTATAGCTATGCCTATATTTACATGGAAACATTCAACTGGCTCCTAGAAGCACCTGATATCCAGCATGCTAATAATTTCCCCATGAGAAGCATAGAGTCTTCTAGAACGAGTGGGAGAAAATATAACGCTAGTAACATCATCTGCTTTTTGAAGCCATACATATTCCGATGTATTTCCATCAGCATTCCAAAGTATAAGCTCCCCTCCCCTCATGCCTATCTCCTCCACTACCACTGCTAGGACCATCCAGGTGCTGAGAGGGATCTTCGCCGCACATGGACTTCCAGATGTCCTTGTCTCTGACAACGGGCCCCAGTTCATATCATTTGAGTTCAAGGTTTTCCTCCAGGCCAACATGATCCAGCATGCCACATCTGCACCATTCCATCCAGCTTCCAATGGCCAGGCTGAATGAATTGTGCGCACAACCAAGGATGCGTTAAAGAGGATCACTCACGGGACCTGGCATCACAGGCTAGCAGACTTTCTTCTGTGCCACCTCACCACACCTTGCACAGCTACTGGAAAGAGCCCAGCTGAACTCCGCTGGGGTCTCAGCCTCATCACAAAACTGGACAGATTGCACCCAGACCGGGTGGCTTCACAGGTGTCACAGCTGCGGGGACCTAGGAGACTACAAATGGGCGATCCGGTCTGGGCAAGAACTATGGTCCAGGACATCTCTGGGTCACAGCAGTGGTATGGGCCACTGTCATACGAAGTGGCCTTGGACGATGGTCGTGTGATCCGACGCCACATTGACCAACTGTGCTGGTCAACTCTTCCACTCCTGGCTCGGCTCTCGGGGGGGGAGGAGGACCACAATTACGATTGGGGACCACGGTCCTTCCAACATCCCCAGACTTCAGCTATTGCTCCAAACAGGGAGTCCGCAGAAAGGGGGTTTGCCATGGAGGCAGCTCTGGCCTCTGGCACTCAGGCCACTCCAGCTGCTGGCCTAGGGCTCAAGGGACAGTGCTCCCAAGAGGAGTCCATTGTGGACTTGGGGAATTCCACCCCACCACTGGACTTGGGGAATTCCACTCCCCAAGGAACCCTGGCTTGGATTTAGTAGATCCAGCCAGTCAGCAGCTGGGTGGGTCCCCTGGGTCTTTGTGGCAACAAAGTCCTGGTCTGCCTAGCCTGGCAGGCGAACTGGCAGGCCAGGCACACACACCGGCCATGAGAAGGTCAGGGCGGGCCAGAGGTCCTCCCAAATACTTACAAGACTACATACAGTCCTTGTCAGTTCATGGGCAGGCCTAGTAGTTGGGTTAAGTAATGCAGCTCAAGGGGAGTGGGGAGCATGGCGGTAGCAAGACTGTAGTGTTGTGTATATATAGATGCAACGTAAGCAATGTAATGGAGTGTTGAAGTATTTAAAATAATAAGTGTGCCTTATTATTTTAGCCAAGGGGGGAGGGGTGTTATGTACTTGGCCAGCAGGCACAGGCTGCAGCGATTGGCCCAGGCAGACCATGTGGATGCCCGGGACAAGAAAGGCTGCTCCCAGCCTTGCATGCACATGCACGGCGGTAAAAGATCCTTTTGCAATGATTGGCCAGCAAGGTATTGTGCAGGGGGGCTATAAAAGGGGGCCGCACCATTTTAAAATCTGTTCTGTTGGTGTTGCAATAAAGGAGAACTGTTGGAACTCGTTGCTTCGTCTCAATGCCTCTTTCCTGAAACAGAACAATAGAAAGCAGGCCTAGAAGGAATAGCCATTCATCCAAGAGTGGGTTTCCTTCTCCAAGGACTAACACATCAAAGGCTGCTAAATGGAAAAGTGATAAGTACAATAGCCTTGAATACCGACAAATCATTTTTATGACAAGGAAGGCTTTCATCCTAAAGGCAAGTGCTGAATTTTGATTAACAATGGAAAAGTGATCCATTACTCAGCTGGTATTAGGCTCTGGAATCTAAATGGCGCCTTCCAACTTTATGCTTCTATGATTTTATTATGCCAGAAAATGTGGGTTAGATACTTCGCCTGGGAGCAGATATAGCATGGCATGCCTGAAGGCTTGTCACTGGTAGTAACCACCACATTCTCCAAAGTAAAATTAGAACTTGGTGAGCAATTTTAAGATTAAGTTTAAAAATGTGCTGCCAGATCTCCTGCCCTTCTTTCTCTCTTTTACTCCTGCCTCATTACCCTAGGCAAATGTTACTTGTGAAAGTAGTCTGCGGAAAAAGGCTCTGTTGCTTGTGTCTTATCAGGAGCTGACAAGCCATTGTAACTAATTGTCAAACCCATCTTAAGCACTAAGGTATGTAATTGAAATTCACAGTACCAGTTTGCCATAAGCAGTGATTTATTCCTCCAGAATTGTGACTGCATTCTCAAAAATGTCTGCTGCTTCAGTGGGATTTATCTGCTTGTATATGTCAAGGGCTTTCTATTATGGGCTTGGTGCTCTTCTGCTATCAACTTAGGTTCCTTTTGGGTCTTGACCCTCAGTTAAAAGGCATCGCCTTTTCAGCAAATTTCTTCTAATTTTGAAATTATTCTCTAAAGGAATGCTGAAATTCAGCATAAGAAACTAGTTCTAATATTCCACTATGGCTAAAATATTACTAAAACAGATTTTGATGGTGGAGATATATTAGCTATATCTATATTTTACCTACCATTACAGAACTATTCCACTGACAGATTTGCCATTTGATGGTTCCTAGAGTGGCAAATATCTTGTGTTTGTAAAATCCTTCCATTTTAGGCAAAGTAACCTTTTAAAGAAGTCACAAGAGATTCATGTACATTGAAGATATAATAGGAGGAAAGTCATGTTAGTTTTTGCTAGCAAGTTAGGAGGAGTCCGATAGCAGTTTTTCTAACTAACACATTTTATTAAAAAAATTAAATTTATTTATTTAAGTTTTATTTAAAAGTAACACAGCATTAAAAGAGCAAGAATGTATTTTTTTTCTGCATGTGATATTTCCTCATTTTTCAGTTCTCCATCTGAATCTGATTTTTTTTCTCTGCTGGGGAAAACTTTCTCCCAAGGAAGAATCTTTAGTGATCCTGTTCCAGGTCCACTGTATAACATTTCCCTGAATCAATAGTGGAGGAGGAAGATTTGCAGAATGAAAAGTAGTGATGGAGAGGGATACATTTGCGCTCCCATATTCTGTTTTTTTGAAACAAAGTACTGTCTCTGGTGAAATTTTTGAGATCCATTGGCCTGAAAAAAAAATATGAGCTGATCTTTGGAATTGTGCCAGTTTGTTCAATAATGACAGGAAGCAGCTGTGACAGCAATAAATAACAATTTAGTACATGGCAGCAGCTGATATTCTTTATAACACTTCTATGCATGATAGAATTTCTAGGATACAAAAGTAGGAGTTACAGCAAAATTCTTTTATTCAGCATAATATATATAAAAATACTGCTAGGGACTTCCGGTTTCCGGCCGCGCGGATCGGACGCAGCCAGAGAAAGCTCCGAGACGGGGCTTTCCCTTTTTGGGCAAAAATCCGATCCGAAGGCAGAGTGAGGAGCCGTGAAAGGAGGCGCAGGAATAAAAGACACGCAGACGGACCCGGCGAGGCGGAATTCGCCGCCAAGAGACCGGGTAAAGCAGCGGACGAGGCCGAAGAAGCCGGCGGCGGCCGGCTAGCCGGCCGACAGGCCCAAGGAAGAGGCCGCGCGGCCGCTGCTGCGCTGCAGAACGGGCTCGACCGGAGCGGAGAGAGAGGACGGAGGAAGGCATCGGCGACGGCAGCAGCGGCCACCGGGAGAGCCAGCAGACCGGGAGACGGCCCCCAGACGAGCCCCAGGGGGCGAGGAAGAACGCGAGAGCGGAGGTGAGAGCCGGCAGCAGGAATCGGAAGAGGAGAGGGCCGGGGGCAGCCGGACAAAGGGAGGAGGCCCCAAGCGGCGGAGAACGGGTGAGAGAGAAGCGAGAGAGACATAGGCAGGAGGGGCGAAGGCAACTGGGGGGGTCTCCCAACCTGGAAAGGGCCCCCAGAAGAGCCGAAGAGGGTGGAATAGCCGAGAGGGCAGCGGAGCGGCCTGAAGCGACAGAAAAGGACGGAGGCAATCAACGGAGCTGAATACAGGCAAGCCAGAACAATAAAGGGGAGGAGAGAAGAATCAAGTGGGAAGAAGCAGGAAAGCAGACAGTGGGAGAGGACACAGGAAAAGGGTACCCTGGGGAGCAGAGGGACGGGGGAGAGATACCCCACAAGCTGTGTCCCAGATCCCCCAGAACGGGAGCCCCAGGGACACTGAAGAGAGCAGAACCCACCAGGGAGGAAGGTGGGCGTAAGAGGAAAACTAAAAGGCATCCAGGGCGGCCGTTGAGGGAAGGCAGAAGGGGCCTGGAATCACAGACAGGCAGAGGCTCTGAACAGACTCCTTGACCACAGACAGACCTCCCTGCCTACAGGCCCCTAGTCCTGCACTGCCTGAACCCTGAACCCCCCCTCCCTCTGAAAGGACAGATTACTGAACCAACACCAAATCGCAGTCTAGTGCCCACCCTAGCCCAAGCTGGAAACCAAAACCAAAACAGTGCCTGGATAAAGGGAGGACAAGCTCAAGATGGCCTCCAAACAGACCACACTGACACAAACGAAGGGAGTTATATCCTCCCCAGCCCAGCGTACTAAACCATCAGGAACTACTCCACCCATCCCCACACCCTCCCATCCAAATGCGGACACCCAGAACAATACACCCCCACAAGCCAACCCAACAGTACATATGATACAAAAGTTACAAGAAATGCTGGTTGAAAGGATGGATGGAATGGATAAAAGGTTGGTGGAAATGGGCACACAGATGGCGAAAAGTCACAACGATACAAAACAAATGCTGCAAAACCAAGGTAGAGAGCTAGAGAGAAAATGGGAGGAGCAACGCAAGGCGATAGCTGCAGATTTGGAGCAAATGAAGGAGGCAATGCAAACACACTACAAGGAAGTAGGGGAGGAAATGGAGAAAAACTTCCAGGAAATCAGGGAGAAGGTGGACAAGCGGATGGAGAAAGTGGAGAATCAAGTAGAAGGCCAGAGAACAGAGATAGCAGAGATGAGAGGGGTGAACCAAGACCAAACCACCACGATACAGTACTGGCAACTTGCGACCACAATCAGGTTCAGGGGCCTGAAAGAGACATCAGACGAAACCCAAGGAAGCCTGGCCGGAACCTTTATAGAGGCCCTGGCAGCATTTCTGGGACTACCAGCCTCAGCTATCGAATGGCAAATTGACAGAATCAACAGAGTGGGCGCACGGACGACAACAAACAGACACCAACCAAGGGACGTGGTCATCCGCTTTGTGACGCAGGGATTCCGGAATCGCATCTCAGCCACATCTTACCACAAGAGTTTATACATAAAGGGGCAAGAAGTGAAAGTACTGAAAGAGATCCCCCAGACGATGCTGCGAGACAGAAAGGAATATAAGTTCCTGGTCGACGAACTGAGATCACGTGCCTTGCGATTCAGATGGGAAACCCCCACGGGGATGACATTCTACTATAAAAATAAAAGACATCAACTGAACTCGGTTCAACAAGCCAGAGAATTCCTGGAAAAGGAGCTGAGGCCGGAGGGATCCCAATACGCCACGAGAGAAGACGCAGAAAATCCACCAGACCGACAGACTGCTGCAAGAACACGAGAAAGGAAAGGACCAACTAGAGACACGACGACACAGAGAACAGGAAGCAACAACAACAAGGGAACAAGTCAGATTGCAGAGGGCAGGATAACAAGATCCACCACCAAACGCACAGATCAACACGACGCGATCCCTATATGCAACTCGAACACAAACTCGGATACCATGGGAGCGAGACCAAAGACTATCACAGGAGATAGAATGAAAGCGGTCTCGGAAGAGTATCCTGAAACCAACAATGACGACTAAATACTTGACATGGAACGTTAACGGACTAAACTCTCCACAGAAAAGGAGGAAAATATTTCATTATCTGTTTCATGGAGGAAACGACATAATTTGCTTACAAGAAACACACATCAGGGCAGCAGACCAGAAATATCTGACCAGCCACAAACTAGGTGCGCAATTTGTGGCAGCGGCGCCGAGAAAAAAGAACGGGATTGTTATATACGTAAAGAAACATATAATGGCGAAGCTAATAGAATCCGACCCCCAAGGTAGATACCTGGCAATTGAAATAACACAGGAAGACAAGAAGATCCTAGTAATGGGCATATATGCACCAAATCAGCAGCAAGGCAAATTCTACAAAAAGCTACACAAGAAAATAACACAACTTAACTACAGATCTTACATCATCATGGGCGACTGGAACGGGGTCATAGAGACCGCTCTAGACAAAAAAAGAACTGCACCGAACCCACAAAAACACTCCAAGTTGCCTAAATCCTTCTTTGACATGAAGGAGGAACTCGAACTGACAGATGTATGGAGGAAAAGACATGGCAGAGAACAAGAATTCACCTTCTTCTCTGGCAGACATCAATCCTTCTCCAGAATTGACTTTATATTAACTTCTAGTGACTTGCTAACTCGTCTAAACGCGGTGGAAATCCTACCCAAAGCTCTGACGGACCACAACCCTGTGAGGATGGAGCTAAGACACGGCCAGACACAGAGGAGGTCCTGGAGAATCAATGAAAACCTGTTTAGACACGGAGACAAGGTGGCGGAATGCAAAAAAGCTATGAAGGAATACTTCAGCACACATATGAACAACGGAACACCAATAGAACAGATCTGGGACGGCAGCAAGGTGTACATGCGAGGGATCCTCATATCCATGAATAGCTGGCACTGGCGCCAACAAGAACAAAAAAGAAAAGAGTTAGAAAATGAGATAAGCAAAATGGAGCGGCTACTGATAAAAAGACCAGAAGACAAAGTCGCCAAAGAAGGACTCAAGATCTTAAGAAAGCAATTTGACATGTTGATGGCGGACCAAGTTGCAAGGAATATACAATATGCAAAACATAAGACATTCTGCAAGGCCAACAAACCGGGCCGCTGGCTAGCCTACACTATAAGAAAGAAACAGAAATCCCGCATAATTGAAAAGATAGAATACAAAGGCAAGCTAGAATTCCGACAAAAAACCATCAAGACAGCCTTCACAGAGTTCTACTCGAAACTATATGCCGAGGATAAGATACAAGACAAAGAGATAGATGAATTCCTACAAAACGAAAAGATACAGGCGATTACCGACACACAAAGAGAAGCTCTGAATGCCTTAATCACAAAGGAGGAAATACACTCAGTGATCACACAACTGAAAGCAGGAAAATCGCCTGGGACGGATGGGATGACAGCGACCTACTACAAGCATCTACAGGAGGAGATGCTAGAACCCCTCAGAAAGCTATTTGCCAGCATTCAAGAAGGAGGCCAAGTCCCACCATCCTGGAAAACAGCCTACATCTCATTAATCCCAAAGGAGGGGAAAGACGACACACAGCCCGCAAACTACAGGCCCATCTCACTACTAAACACAGATTATAAAATCTTCACAAAAATTTTGGCCAATAGACTAATGACTGTTCTACAAAAAACAATACACCCGGACCAAAGGGGATTTATACAAGGACGCCAGATGAAAACCAACGTGAGGCAGCTGTTGAACATAATAGAGTACCTGCAAAGGCACAACCAGATACCCGCCGCTCTAATGTTTGTGGATGCAGAAAAAGCCTTCGACAGACTGAACTGGCCGTTCCTGACGAACTTGATCCTGAAGATGAAAATGGGAGCACAGTTCTTCAACTCCATAACGGCAATTTACCAGAAACAAACAGGCCAGATCATTGTCAATGGAGACTTAACAGACTCATTTAATATAGAGAGAGGCACGAGACAGGGCTGCCCGCTGTCCCCCCTGTTATTTGTCCTAACACTGGAAATTTTACTGAACAGAATAAGAGCGGCAGAGGATGTACAGGGCATACAGATTAAACAACAAGAATACAAACTATGTGCCTTTGCGGATGACCTGCTGGTGACAATGTCGCAACCAGCACAGTCAGCAAGGAAATTGATGGAGATAATGGAGGACTATGGTAGGGTGTCAGGCTTCAAAGTAAATATATCAAAAACAAAGATGCTAGCCAAAAACCTAGACAACAAAGCAAGACGGAACCTGGAAAGAATAACGGGTTGTGAAATCGTCAAGAAAGTCAAATACTTAGGAGTGGAGATAGAATCAACAAATGCGAAATTATACAAGAATAACTACGAGGTCCTGTGGAATAAGATACAAGCAGACCTGGAAAGGTGGAAATCGTTACGTCTGTCCCTGCTCGGCAGGATAGCGACAGTAAAGATGAATGTATTACCCAGATTTTTATTTCTCTTTCAAATGCTACCCATACTCAAGAAGGATGCGGACTTAGACAATTGGCAGAAAGGCATCAACAGATTTATTTGGGACGACAAGAGACCGAGGGTGAAACTAAAAATCATCCAAGACGCAAGGGAGAGGGGGGGACTCAAAATGCCTAATCTAAAGCTATATTACTATGCTGCAACGTTGGTGGCGGTTAGTGACTGGATCAACATGACAAATGATAGAGTTCTGAATGTGGAGGGGCATGGTCTACGATTCGGCTGGCACGCATACCTAATATACGACAAAAAGGCAGATAGGAACTTCAAGGAGAACCCACTACGAATCCCATTGCTATGGGTCTGGAAGAAATATAAGCACCTCCTACACGACAAGATTCCCATTTGGACGATCCCTGGACACGCAACAGGAGATATGAACACATCCCAGGGGCAAGAAGTGGTGCCCTACAGTGAACTTGTACTGGGAGAAGAAAACGGGTTCCTCTTGAAACCTCAAGCAACGCTGGCAAACAGAGGAATAGGAAGTAATTGGCTATCATATATACAACTACAGTCAAGGTGGCGTAAAGACAAGAAGAAGGGCTTCTCCCAGAATGACGAGAACCTAATTAAACAGATCAGAGAGCAGGGGATTAAGCACATCAAACGAGTGTACAGCATTCTGATAGAAATGGACTCTGAAACCGAGCTAGTCAAGAACTGTATGATAAAATGGGCGCAAGACTTCAGACACTCTATAGCCATAGACACGTGGGAGAAAATCTGGGTGAGGAATGTAGAATTCACGAAATCGCAACACTTAAGGGAAAACTTCTACAAGATGTTCTATAGATGGCATCTTGACCCGAAAAAAATATCACTCATCTACCCGGGCACCCAGCCCAAATGCTGGAGGTGCGGAGATGGGGAGGCTACTTACTTTCACATATGGTGGGCATGCAGAAAAATCAAAGCATTCTGGAGGAAGATATGGTGGACACTCCAAACTATTTTCAAAAAGCGTATAGAATTTCTACCTCAGGCTTTTTTGTTAGGGATCACAGAGGACATCACTACCTCAGAGTCAAATTTATTTTTGAACTTAATTACAGCAGCAAGATTATTGGTGGGACAGTACTGGAAGAATCCAGAAATACCGCCTATTGAAGAATGGACTGTGAAAGTAACAAATCTGGCGGAAATGGCAAAAATATCGGCATATTTGAAAAATCGCTCCAATGAACAATTTGTGATGGACTGGAAACAGTGGATAGACTATATCCAAGAGAGACACCAATCAAACAGAATGCAGCTGGCTTTCAGCTAGGGCTCGACGGGAGGAGGGAAGAAGGGTTAACAAATCAAAGGTTTACAAAAACTAACACCCAATGTTGAATGTATATGTTCTATAACTAATGCCTCTTAACATAACCTTATGACTAATGATGTTTGCTTTAATATTGCTAAAGTAGACTGAATCTCTACCTCAGGATATGAAACTCTCACCTCAGGACCTTTGGTTAGGGACTATAAAAGATTGCACTAGTAATGGGATGAAATCAAGTCAGAAGCGCAAACATACAATAGGCGATAGACTAGAAACAGTAGATAGACCATATATAAGAGAAACACCAATCCAACAAAATGTATTCGGATTATACTTGAAGATGCAAGGGAGGAGGGTAGAACGTTTACTAAAACAGATGTTTACAAAGATTAATACCTAATGTTGTATGCTATGTTCTAGGAGGGTTGTTTAGCAATAAGATCTTATGTTTAATGTTGACCACATTAATTTTGAAACAGATAAGAGAAACGCCAATCAAATAAAATGTAACAGGAGTATAGTTGAGACTAGACGCGAGGGGTGGGGGGGGGAAAAGGCTTACCAATTCAGACGTTTTCAAAGACTAATAATTAGTATTGTATACCAGGTATCATGTTGATTGCTGCATAATATGTTTTTATGTCCAATGCTGATTGTTTTAATAAAAGAATTTAAAAAAAAAAATACTGCTACACTCTGTCTCCCAATTACAATAGAACAGAAATAATATTATTCTACAAATATGATATACAAGCATATAAAATAAGCATATTCTTCTCATTTATCTACCTATTTTCTTTGAATATTTGGGATGTGATTTAATCTGATAACACCTTTATTAATTCAGTAAATATCCTTTTCTATTGACATACTGATAGTAATATACATTATGTACATGATTACATTTCAATATATAAAACACAGGAAGGATTCTTTGCATATTAAATACCATTTGTCCATGTGGAATAACTGCCTCATGAGAATCAGGGCTAGAGTCATTACTTCATTAAGCTATATGATTAACTTATTAATGACTTGCCTCCTAAATTAGACAGAACTTCATTTCATCAGTGCTGGCCATCTGGGTTCTCCTGCATCTATTGACCGGAACTGACCTGCTGGTTTCTTTAACAGGCAGAACCTTCTGTTCTCAGCCAGTTGAAGAAACCTAATGGCTGATTTTAGGCTTCCTGGAATCTATTTTATAGAACAATAAATGAAGGAATGATGTAATGAGTCAACATCTCTGCACCCAGCCTTTTCTTTTACTTTCTGCCCATGTGGATTGGTACTAGTAAGATTTACTGGTCATGGATGCCCCAACCTTTCAATATATTAAACTGGGAATATATACCATAATGACATTTTTAACCAGGTTGCCTATTGTTTATACACAATAATAGAGTTGGAAGGGACCTTGTAGGTCATCTAGTCCAACCCCCTCAAGCAGGAGATACTTTACCATTTCTGACAAGTCTCTTCTTGAAGTCCAGTCTCTTCTTGAAAGCCTCCAATGATGAAGCATCCACAACTTCTGAACACAAGCTGTTCCATTGGTTGATTGTTCTCACTGTCAGAAAATTTCTCCTTATTTCTAGGTTGAATCTCTTCTTGATCAGTTTCCATCCATTTTTCTTTGTCTGGCCTTTGGCTGCTTTGGAAACGAGATTGTCCCCCTCCTCTCTGTGACAGTCCCTCAAATATTGGAAACTGCTATCATGTCATCTCATCCCTGTTCCTTCTCTTCACTAGACTAGCCATGCCCACTTCTTGCAACCGTTCCTCGTATGTTTTAGTCTCCGGGTCCCTAAACATATTTGTTGCTCTTCTCTGCACTCTTTCTAAAGTCTCAACATCTTTTTTATAGTGTTGTGACCAAAACTGGATGCAGTATTCTAGATGTGGTCTTACTAAGGCTTATAGAGTGCTATTAGTACCTCATGTGATCTTGATCGCATTGTCATGTTTGGCTGCTGCTCACACTGCTGGCTCATATTTATTTGATTATTTACTAGGACTCCAAAATCCCTCTCACAGTTACTGCTATTAAGCCATGTTTCACATAATCTGTATGTGTACTTTTGGTTTTTCTTGCCTAAGTGTAAGAGTTTATTTTTCTCGATGTTGAGTTGCATTTTGTTACATAGGGCCCAGTGTTCAAATCTGTCAAGATCCCTCTGGATCTTGAGCCTATCATCTAGGGCAGGGATCCCCAACCCCTAGTCTGTGGACTGGTACTGGGACACATGCCAGCAATCGGGCCACGCAAACAAGCAAAGCCCCATCCATGAGATGCAGGCAGCACACAAAGCCACACACATTCCAATCCGCAGAAAAAACCTTTTTCCATGGAACCGGTCCCTGGCGCCCAAAAGATTGGGGAACTCTGATCTAGGGTGTCAGTCTAGGTCAGTCAATCAATTCCAACTTTGTGATCTTTCACGAGAAGTTGGAATTGATTGAGTGACCTTCCCCCCCCCCTAAAAAAACTTCCTTTGTTTCCTTGCACATGACAGCGGATCATGAAGGAGAAATGGCACAGGGCTGGGAGTCAGGTAAGAAAAGAAAGGCAATTTCTGGGGAGAATGAGGGTTTCTTTCCTTACCTGCTTGTTCTGAGGCCGCTTTTCGCTCAGATGCGTTGCTCTTGCCAATGACCCAACCGCCCACTTCAGCATCCCCCTCCCCAAGCCTCCATGCTCCATCTGATGCTTTGGTCAGCCTGCCAGCCCCAACCTCAACGCCCTGCCCACCGCTGCCCAGCACGGCCCCCCCTGGGGCTGGCCTGGCATGGGAAAAGCACGCACCCCATCCTCCCGCCATCATGCAGGGTAAGGATGCCGCTCCCACCCCTGCCCAGATGCCCTCACCTCCCCCAAGCATTTTTTTTACTAACCTGCCTTTCAGCTGCATTCTGTTTCTCCATTCGCTTCTCAGCCTTCACCACATGTTTGTGGAACTATCAGTAAAAAAAAAAAAAGGCTGAGAAGCGAATGGAGAAACGGAATGCAGCTGAAAAGCAGGTTAGTAAAAAATGCTTGGGGAAGGCAGGGGCGGGCACGACAACCTTACCCTGCACAGGTATTGATGCAGGTTGCTCATGGACAGGACTGAAGGCCTAGGACTGAGGCGATGGCACCCGTGCCCATGGAGAGGGCTCTGCATGCCACGCGTGCCATAGGTTTGCTTATTATTCTACAGTCTGGGAAGACTCTTTGTGAAATATAAATGCCTTTTTGCTTTCCTTCTACCCAATCTTGCTTGTTCATTTAATCCTTCTTAATATCTACAATACATTTAGGCAAGGGGTGGAGAAGCTCAGAAACAGTTGCTCATGTTTGAGAGGATTGTCATTAGTTTAAGAACGTAAAGCCATTCTCTAGCACAGTCCTGGAAAATTCTAACAGAAGAATTGTGTATTATTTCATAAAAGAACATTAATAGTTTCACTCTTTTGTATTAAAAGATCATTTTATGATTTTTTGACATCTACAGTAGTATCTGGAAAACAGAATATTAGGAAAAATAGACTTTTCCTCTGATCTACTTAGAGATACTTGTATATCTATGTGACTGACATTTTATGATTGCAAAGTTCAACAGCCTTTTGCAAAGACATACATACAAAGTTCAACAGCCTTTTGCAGAGACATACATGATAATAAATCTCTTTGAATATGTAGCCATTCAAAACAAACATTGTAGATATGAAGCTATGCTACACTGATATATATTTCTTTCACATCTACTTTGGCTTGAAATTATTTATGATTAAATATGTACAGTATATGAGTAGCCACTGTTTATCTATCCCTCTAGCATCTTTGTGATCCATCTGTGATCAACGTCTGAAATCTTCAAATACCTGTTTAGATCCTTTCTGGTTCAGATCCATCAAGATCAAGAAACAGCATGATCACTCTGGTGAAATATTTTTCAAACTATAGATGGGAAGAGTGCATGTCTCTAGGGCTTATTAAACATCCCAGAGGTGTTACATGTCATTGACCATAGTGTCCTTCTAAGCCACTTGCAAGAGTTTGGTGCTGGAGATACCATGTCATGATAGTTTCTCTATCTGAGTGCATAAGACCAATTAGTAGTCATGGAGAGGGGAATTCCACTGTGTATCCCATAGAGTAGATTCTTGGTCTCAGCAAAAAGATTCTTCTAAAAATCAAATAGTCTTTGTAAATATCTTCACATAATCTCTAATGTAGATTCCATTCTAGAGAAGACTGCTGAATTTTTGTGTAGATGAAAACAGACCAAGAATTGGAACTGAGCAGCTGGAATTAAAACAGATAAAAGTAATTCCTAGTCCCAACTATAAACGAACTACATTCGTCTTCCTAACTTATTTTAGTTGTTCAGCTGTAATGAAGGAGAGTTGCTGCAAAAAGGAAATGAAAGGAACAGGACTGAGGCTGAAGGGTACAAATGAATCTTTGTAATTGGAATAAGCAGTAAATGCAGTAAATCACTTCTGAAACATCTTGGTTGTACTCAGTTCAACAGTGTTTTACTAATCTGTTTTTAAATATATGAAAACAATAACTAATTCTATTGTCACTGGTAGCCTACCAAAATACTTTAGTGGAAGCCTCTTGCAAAACATGCATATATGTTACCGGTAGTGATTAGATTTTCTTAGCTCAAACTTACTAACATGAGAGAAATAGAGCCATGACTTAGACACATTATGTAATACATGATGTGCAAGGTTACACTTATTGATTTTTGCTCTTTCCTTAAAGCATGTATTTTGTTTCTTAGGCCTCTTAAATGAATAGATCCAACCAAGCAAAACATTAATAACTGAGTTTGCCAGTCTGGGAGCAATTTCTTCAATGCTCAAGAAATACATATAAATAATACAATTTGGGATAAGTAAAGTCCTCATAATTAAATAGAGTTTGGTAAAAAATATTGTTTAGAATAAAATGAGTTTAATTGCAGCTGTGAAGTAAAATATTCTTTTGAATAAGCCAGGTCCCTTTTATTTATTTAAATTTATTTAAATTAGAACTACCCACTCCCATAGACTCATTTGAGCTCTGAATCAATTTCTAAAGATAATAAATAAGTTGTTCGAATAAGGAAAGAGCTTGCTTGTAATACTTAGGCAGTTTTTAAAAATAAAGTGAAAGATTTGATAATGAAATATTTTATTCACTTCAGTGACAGGGTCAGACTCTCACAAAGTTTCATCTACATTCTACAACTATCAAAATCATACTGCGTCTTTAAGGGTCTTGTCACCTGTAGATTCTTTGACCAATTGTTTGTCTGTGTCTGTTTATGCACATATGTAGATTCTCTTTCTTTCAATATACTTTATATGTGAGCACTACTAAAAGCCACATTCTTGTTTGTAATATATTTTATTGGTTTTTTTACAATAATAATCTTTAGTGCTTAGTAAACAACGTGTTGTCTGGGTTCATAAATTTAACAACCAGTTAAATTTCTATAATTTCATAATCAATATATTAACTAGAAATATCTTTCCTTGATCTTCTCTTATTCCAATAAATTTCTCCTTTTGCCAAAATTAAACAGATATAGTTCTTGGTACTTTCAATACATACAAAGTTAAGTATAAGCATTTTTCTAGTGTTTGTATAGATAACAATAACATCAGTATGTAGCATCTTTTCTATACATGTTATTTTACAATTACTTTTGCAAAAAAAATCATCTTATGTAAATCGCTATAAGTCCTGTTTTCAGAGTTCTTATTTAGGCTTAGTTTTCCCTCAATATTCGAAACATTTCTTATTGATTATAATTTTCTCAAAATTGATTACATTTAGATATCCAAAACACTTTGTACATTTGTTAACTATTCTTTTATCAATATTCAAATAGGTATTCAATCATATAGTACTACATCTAGTAGTTCAAATCATCTCTCTTAAATTTGGCTCTTGCCTATTCTTGTTTAAGCTTAGTTTCCCCTTAGTATTCAAAACATTTCTTATCAAATATAATTTTCTCCAAGTTGATTACATTTGAGTATCCAAAACATTTTATTCATCTAAGTCATCCCATTATTTTTACATTTTCCATATCATAAAAAATACTATACTATACATATAAATCACATTTGCCATAGAACCCATTCATATCCAAAATTTAACTATTCCTTTAAACCATATTCAAACAGGTATTTAATCATGTAATACTCCATCTGATAGGTCACATTCTTACAGGTATGGAATAGAGAAGAACTTTATATACATTGTGCCAAATTCAATGATAAGCATAGTACCCAATTCAGTACAAAATGGGAGAAGTGGATCACCTTTTACAATCTTTACACCATGTACATATAACCACATGGTCCAACCAATCACAAAAAACACCAATACGGATTATTTGGAACCCACAAGTACTCTGGTTGCTATAGTAGGAGAGTAACTCTCAAAGTCATCACAGAAACATCAGAGTTTTCTCACATCCTCTCTCATATTTAAATTCCAATCTGGGTAATATAATCTTTGGCCACTAGGGTATCTGTGTACTTCTTATTCCATTTGGCTGATTTTCCCCTTGCAGAAGGAGCACCCCAACATTGCTGTTTCATTTAGCCAACCAGCCCTAATATATTATTTCTCAGCTCCTGCCAGAGATCTGAAACCAGCTGCTCTACATTACACACAAAACATGCAATATGTCCCTAGCCTACTGGAGAATGCTTTCTCTCTTGGCCTACTGTAAATCTTCTCTTTGCTAAAAACATACCTTCCTAAGGCAGGATTTTCAGGGGAAATAATGCTGTTCTCAACTATGACCATGCCAGCTATTCTAGGACACTTGGGAGCAATGCTAACTTGGTTTAGATCCAGCTTTGCCAAGAAAGTTGTTATGCATTATATTGTCAAATTCTGTTTCCTAATCAGTTATCACCAGCTCAGATGACATCTATTTATATGTCAAGCTAGAAATGTTTTTCGAGTAAGTTCCTGTTTGACCATTCTGCATATTTTATTGTATATTTACCCCTTTTAGAGAGCTTCATGAATTTGTTTTACTTTGCATGTCTCTGAGGGCATCAGCAAACTTGTCCAGTTTACTGCTAATTCCTAGTTCTTAATTCAATATGTGGAAATTATTGCCACAATATTTAGGACTGGGATGCTTTTGATACAGCAGGCTAGAAATTACTATTCTAAAATGCACATATGTTCTTCAGTCTGGTTTATTTCAGTCTTATCTATCAGAAGCCAGCTTTATTATTCTTCCACCAGTGTCTATAATTCTAGAGGAATAAATAATGAGTCCTGGATTTTTTAAATGTTCTTTAAATTAGCAGATTTTAGGTATCTTGATTTAAAAATTGTTGGAGTATAGCTGTTTGGGCTAACTTGCAAGTACAAACAGATAAACACAATGAGTGTTTTAGTAGTATATAGATAGGTAGATCTGAAGACCCAGTGCAGCTTATAGGGGCAATAGAATTATCTCTCTTTTATTCTTTCTGTGAATTATACACCTTAAATCTATGTCACAAATTGCTTTTAAAACTTGGCAATTTCAGTTACAGGTTAATTGCAGCAAAATACCAAGGTATAATTTAGTGCTGGCATATTAAAATAATTCTTTTAGAAAGCTCTGTGTTTCATAGATTCTTATTGTGATGATAAGAAATATACGTTGCCTGAATAAAATAGTATTACAACTGTACTCAATATACTAGAATTTTATTGTTACTAAACATGTAGAGGATATCTTGAGCCTGTATTTATGACTATATGTGTGTTAATTTATGGAGAGTATACCTATTAAAGTGAGAACCCCCAACAAATATGAAATTCCAAGATGATACTTTTATAGCAATAGCCTTTTCTTTTATTAATTAACATAACCTTACATGACACTGTCAGCTGCAGATGACCAAAAATTCATAAACCTATGAAGCAGTACAGTCTGACTGAATTGTCCTCTCATTGTGGTTAAACTAGCAACATTTTCCAATGGTTTCCATATCATTTTGCTACTTCAGTTTCAGTGAGTTCAGAGCCAGGGGATTTCCTGCTCATTTTTCTGCCCACCTAATCATGTTTTCTCTCTGTCTTGCCAACAGAAGAAAAGCACTCCGCAGACTTGTAAATATTTAATGCAAAATTGTCCCCAGAGCCATTATCAGGTGCTATCCTGTAGGGGACTCTTTAAATGTGAAAGAATTAATGATTTGACATTTTCAACAGGAGCAGTCCTTCACCAGCT
Organism: Bothrops alternatus; assembly: GCA_034064705.1. Classification (NCBI taxonomy): domain Eukaryota; kingdom Metazoa; phylum Chordata; class Lepidosauria; order Squamata; family Viperidae; genus Bothrops; species Bothrops alternatus. The sequence goes on from JARGCV010000077.1 coordinate 5,200,545, forward strand.
CCATTCCTCTGAGCAGCATACCACAGAGGCGAAGACGCCTACAGAACTGTGGCCCACCAAGCCATAAAACTGTACAGAACAAACAAAAACATAAGATTTCTTTTGAGATGAAGGCTTGTCGTTGTCAGATTAAGTGGCCAAAGCTGTCTCTCTTGAACTGTCTTAGTGTATTATAACTTGTTTAATGTGACACTTTAAGTGAGGGAATCCTTTTTGTATCGGGATGCTGTGCTTCCTATGCTTTTCCTTTCCTCTCAAAGAAGCCAGTTTAGTATGCTCCTGTGCTATCAGACACAAAGCTTTGGATTCCAAACACTTTGACAGAGTGAAAATGTTTGTATATGTGTGTGCAGAGACATCCATGTGTGTTATCTATCGCCTCAGTTTGATACATCATCTACTACGGCCTTCCATATCTTGTCAAAAAGCAAACAAATTACTGTGAGTTCCATATTCAGAATGGCTTTTGGAACTATCTTCAGAATCTTTACATCTTCTGTTCATGATGCGATAACAAAATCTCTCCATATATCAGCACATTTTTATGATTCATCTCCTCCATTTTTTCATTAATAATACGGAGACATTGCTAATGGGCTTCAGGTTACCACTTTCGATTTTTGTACATCAAACACACGTGCTTGCATAAAGATAGAGAAATTCTAATAAAAATGGCTGGAAATCTCAAAAAGAAAAGGAATATTTCTAATCTCCTTCTGCTCGTCTCACTTAAGATGTTCTTACATTTACTGTAAGTTGGGAAAATTAATACTTTAAGGGAGAAACACCTAGGATATGATACCCAGATTCTTTTGGAAATGGCTACAAGAAGTCTTACTTTAGATGAGTGTGCTAGGAATATAGCCAAATGCTTGTGTTCCTTTTCAAAGGATTTGTCAACAATCCTGAAGAATCTCTATGCAGTTTACAGTTACTGTAAATAGTAAAACTCATATCCTAAGAAAGAATAGCTTCCACACTGTATATAATTGGCTAAAAGAGTTTACTTCCTTTCTAACTGGGATGTATCCCATTATAAAATATCATTTTACCAGAATGCAACCTGCTATACCTCTGTTCACCTTTTTGGAGAACAAACTTTCATTCCTTGCATACCTTTGTGTGAGATTTTTTTTCCTGACAAGGCACCTTACTTCCAAAGTAAGTAGTTTTATTTTATTTTCCAAGAAAGCTGACAGAAACAGCATTTGCCAGCTTTTGCTATTTTAATCAGGACGTCACCGTGTCATAGCACAAGCTCCTTTAGAATTATGGGCAATTATTACAACACAGGTAGTATAGGGTAGAACTTGTGATGCAATGCTGCAACCATGCTATGGTTTCATGCACGCACCCATTTCCTGGGAATGCTGCTAGTTGGTGAAGTCCATTTGGGAACCATTGGTTGAAATGATGCTGGAAGCTCCTGTGTTGCTTTGTAGCATGTCATCCTCTCTCTGGGTCTCTGTCTCAAAGACGTGAAAGGTCAAGTAGGCAAAATCCTGGTGGCCTCAAGGGAACTGCCAGCAGGCACTTCCAGGCTTCATGTTGGGGGACTCAAGCCCTGGCACATGTTAAATTAATTAACACGTTTTTTGGTATTTTAATGATTTCATCATTCCTTCTAATGATATGCAGAGACTGCTTTTAAACATTCATCTCCAGTAAGGACTTTACCTTTGAGTAGGCTTCCCATGTGGAAAGCAACTTTTTTCTGTCCTTTTCTTTGCTCTATCAATAAGTTAAGTGCTAAGTTATCCTTAATGTTGATAATAGTGTGATGCTTCTCATTCTTGCCAGTATATGACCACCTGGGCAGACCTTTCAACTCATTTAGCATAAACATCAGCAGGAGGGGGAAAACTCTTTCCGAGACAAGAATCATTAGGGTGTTCCTCAATAATGCTTTCCTGTGGTTAAAATAATGACCGCTGCCTCCCTATTCACCAAATACTTACATTTTTAATGCTACCACAGAGTGTCTGCCACACTCTGGAGGTGAGTTAGATGCTGCTTCTTGCAAGGTTGTTTGCATGATGGAAATATAACAAGAGATGGAATCCACAGAATTGGAAGAGAGAAAAATCCATAAAATAGAAGTAGTTAAAATTCATTTCTGTTGTGTGAATTTTTCTCACTTTTCTCAAATTTGCTTTTCTTGAGACTTCTACGGGCATTTAGTTCTCTAACCTTTCAGTCTGGGTTAGATCAAAAGCAGAGTGGAGAGACAAGATTGAGGGAGGGAGGGAGGGAGGAAGGAAGGAAGGAAGGAAGGAAGGAAGGAAGGAAGGAAGGAAGGAAGGAAGGAAGGAAGGAAGGAAGGAAGGCAGGCTCCATTAAGCTCCCAAATACCAAGTTTTGCTTGTATAGCACAGGCTATTTTAGACATCTTACTGTTAGCTAAATAATAAACCAACAAACAAAAAAGATGGGGATTCACAGTTCACAAAAATGAGGAAGAAAGACTCTTAAGGGCTATAAAAATGAGCTTAGATAAATAGAAGACAGACACAGATTGCTATATCTCTCCCAGGCTCTTTATTTTGATCTTGTTGTGTTTTATTTCAGGGTAGAAAGATTCTTTCAAGGCTGCTTGTGCATGTTGGTTTGTATGGATCAATAGAACAGCATAAAGCCACATCAGTTCAATGTAGCATTTCACAGGGGAAAATAAGAATATAAAACAATCAGTAGCAGTTTAAAAGGCCAGACACTGTTAATTAAACATTGTAAGAAAACAGAATAACAGGTTTTAATGCTCTTTAGCTGGAGGGAGAGCCAAATGTTCCTTCTTCAGGCAGGAGTTTCACAAAGAGGCAATCATCTTGTTACTAAGCATGAGTACTTTAATCTTGCAAAACCCGAGTCTGCAGCCCTGGACATATGCAACCCTTCACAGTTTGTTTCATATTATCACTGAAAGCATCCAAACTAAAATGAATGTACTTCTTTGAAAGAACAATAACAAACCAATTTGAGGTTGAGAGATTTTGAGAAGGGAGAGGTTCATGAAAATTTTATTCTGAATAGAAAATACTGCAGTAACTTTCATCCACTTCAGAACTTTTTCCCTGCCAAATATGGAAGGAAATTTAGAAGTGCATAAAGATGACATTTATTTCCCCATTGTTGAAAAAAATCACTGTGAAAGTATCTTAAGAGCAAAAATAAAAGCTATGCTGTACATGAAAGGAAACTGAGAGAATAAGGAAAATTACATTTGATTTAGCCATGGGGCAAATTTTCTCCTTTGTAAATCTTGCATGCTTTAAATGTAAAACTATTTGACCTTCATGTCCTCTGATAAAAAGAAGGCAACATTCTAAAGGAGGTGGGATATGAATGTAAGCAATGTCTGTGGAGATTCTCAAGTTATCCAGGTCATGATCTTAGTCAGAACTGAAGAAGCTATTTGGATGAGAAGCGAAACGTCTTCAAGGAAAGACAAAGTCCAGTTGCCTTTTGAAAAAGCACCTTTGGGAATATAAGCCAGGGGTTCTCAACCTTGGCAACTTTAAGACTTGTGGACTTCAACTCCCAGAATTCCTCAGCCAGCAAGCTGGCTGAGGAATTCTGGGAGTTGAAGTCCACAAGTCTTAAAGTTGCCAAGGTTGAGAACCCCTGATATAAGCCATATTGATCTTGCCTTTGCTCTTTATGTATGCTAGCTTTCTCTTTTTGCCATTCCAGGTACTATGCCATCTGCTGCCAGCCATTGGTTTACAGGAATAAGATGACTCCACTGCGCATTGCTTTATTGCTGAGTGGCTGCTGGGTAATCCCAATGTTTATTTCTTTTCTTCCTATAATGCAAGGCTGGAATAGCATTGGCATCATGGACTTGGTGAGTAGATCTCAGTTGCCTGATGTGAAACCTATTCCAGGTCAAAATCAGAAGACTTTTATTTTGCCTACAGCCCTGTTTAATCTTGAATGATTGTATATCATTATTATTGATTTATGACTGAAGGTGAATATACGTGTCCCAGGATAATGTTGCAGGATCCAATCTGGGTCAGTCACCAGAACCAGACATTTTAGCCTTCCAGGTTTTCAGACACTTGCTGAAAACCATCCTCAGGGAACCTCTCTCTAGCAGAGTGTGCACTTTGGGCCTGTTGTGTGTGGCTTTTTATTGGTTTAAATATAAATTACATAAATTATAAATGTATATATTTCCCATTCTAGGCTAGCCTTTCTTAGCCTTTTTCCCTTGGAGGAACCCTTGAAATAATGTTCAGGTTCTATAAAAATGGCAACCAATATTATAATTTCACAATACAATTCACTTTGAACCTACACAGTCCTCCTTTTGCAATTTCTACCACAATCTAAAGCAGCAGGCCAGCAGTTGAGTCATGGTGTGCAAAAATCCCCATCACTCTGAGCACTAGTCTTGTGCACTAAGCAAAGTTCATTTTTTTCAGTGATGTTTTCTCATAGTGACTTCTTGTGGAAGTCTTGGATTCCACACAAAGTCCCACTTATGAAAAACTGCTCTAGGCTCTCGGTATTATGCACAATTTAAAATTCTATAATTGAAAAAAATTGCAAGAAAGAAAATAAGAATATTTTTGAAGCAAGACATGTTAATGTTGATTAGTCTATAGATGACTTTAATTTAGTTAAAGTATATCCCAGTAAGATTTGAGCTAAACTAACCTCTGGGGGGGGGGAGAACATTCAAACTTTTTAAAGATAACTCCATTTAATCCATGTTTGTAGCTGTTTACATTAAAACTAGCACAGGCTCTGGTTAGAACAGGTGCTAGATCTCATGTGACATTCTGACTTTTCTAAATAATTGTTAAATTTTTTTTGAATTTTTGATTATTATAGTGTTTTTATTGTATTTTTACTGCATAAACTACTCAGAATGATAACATTAGGACAGCCTACACATTTCATAAATAATGTAAAAAATAATAAATGGCACTGTGATCATCCAGTCTGAATATTTCAAAATGTTTCCAGATAACTTACACCATCACTTTTGGGTAGCTAAATTTTTCTACATATCGTACAGCTGAGTAAATGTACCATGCAAAATGTATGTTACTTGCATTTTTTTAACAGCTTTAACCAATGGACACATTCTTCAACTTGCTGTTCTCTGCTATATGCGGCTCACTGTAATTTGGATGATTACTATAAACTTGGTTCCTAGTTGTGAAATGATTTAAATGACAATGGAAAGTTTGCTCACTTAATTCTAGAACTGAATATGTCTGTAAAGTTAAAGTACATTTAGTCCATACCAGTACTCTGTGTTTATTCATTTTGAAGTGTTTGATTAACAGTAAAAGAGTTAAAACAAGGCTGGAACATTCAAGACCTCGGAGACATTTTACTACCTTTAGATCTGTTGTTTTAAGTTCTGGTATTCTTTTTGGCCACAAAAGTTATAGAGCAGTATCCTACAACTCTGAGGTCAAAAGCACCCCAAAATAATAGTTAAATTGTAAAATAATTTCTTTCTCAAGATTCCCTCCAAGACTCAGGTGGAACAATAGGATAAGCCTGGACTTCTCTAATTGAATATGTTCCTGTTGTATTCATTTTGTACTTAATTCTACCGGGGGAGATATTGGTTATATAAGATAAATGTCTATTTGAACAGAAGTAGATCTAAAGATGCTTTCTGCAAGAGGGCTTCCTTAAAGCATAATCCTTTCAGGTCAAGGATAGACAACTTGTCCACCTTATCTGCTTTTCTGTATTGTTAGTATGCTCTTTGGAGGGAAAAAGTCCTGGATCTTTGTTTTATACATGATAACTGTAGTAACATTATTGTATGCACAAAGATGAAAAGATTTGGCACTACTTACAATGGAGGAATGGTTAATGAAGATGATGAAAAAGATAGCTAAAATTGACTTCTTTGATAAAAGAAAATACAATATTTATATTTATTGCTTCCATATGGACCTTTTGCATGATAAACAACCATTTTTTACTATTAGACTTAAAAGAAAACAATAGTTAAATGAATGGTGCTTTGAATGCTGAGTCACACAGCATACAGTCCATGGAAGAAACATTAATTCTTACATACAGTATATTCTGGATATCTCTTGTCCTCTATTAGGCATACAGGATGATTGACTACACACACAGTATTAGACTGCTTCCCAGAACATTTTAGTAGATCCATTGTTGAAATAAAACATTTGCTTTATTAATCCTCTCCCTACTCTCCATTCTTTTCTGAAAGTTTGTTTTTCTGAAGTTATTGCCTGACATTGACAGTATTCCAATTCTCATGATAATTATTCTCTAGATGAAGAATTCTAATCCACAACAAAGTGTCAATAACACATGAGAGGCAATATTAACTCTTTTCATGAGATATGGATCTGATGCAATTTTTGTCTAATTCTTAGAGTTCATAGTAATCTAGTAATCATGCAGATTCTATAGCAGCGGTTCTCAACCTTTTTCAGGCCGCGACCCCGACTTGCGCCGCACATGCGTGGTGCTACCCCCTGCGGCGCGCATGCGTGGTGCTATCCCTGCGGCGCGCATGCATGGTGCTATGCTGCGCATGTGTGGTGCTGCGCCGCGCATGCATGGTGCTGCCCCTTGCGCCGGCCGAGGCGTAGGCCGCCGCCTGTTCAGCTGGCCCAGCCCAAGGGAGATAAGACACCCGCCGGGCCCCATGTATGCCAAAAACCCTCCCTGCGCCTGCTGCTGCCCCGCTAGCCTTACCTTCGCTGCCGCCCGTTCGGGGCGGCGGCAGGCAGGCCCAGGCGCTCCTGGGCGGCCGCAGCAGCGACGGCGCAGGGCGACCATGGGCTGGGCCACCAGCTGGCCCAGCCCAAGGGAGGTAAAAAAAGCCGCCAGGCCCCACGTGCGCCAAAAACCCTCCCTGCGCCCGCCGGCCTCCCACCTCCCACCCCTGGCCCTCTTTTACTTACAGTTTTAGTAGTTGCTCAGCAGGGAGGGGTGGAAACTTCCAGACAGCTTGCCTTCACTGCAGACAACTTGCAGCACCGTTTGCAGACTGGGACTTTTGGCGGGCTCAGCAGGGCGGAGACAGCCTGGACAATTCCTATTGGCTTTTGAAAGCCAATAGAATTAGACTCTATTCAAGAGAATCTATTCTATTGGCTTTCAAAAGCCAATAGAATAAGAGGGAGTAGCACAGCTAAGGAAAAGGGGGAAAAATGGTGGACTGCGTTGTTTGACGACCCCCTTGAAATGGTCGTTCGACCCCAAATGGGGTCGTGACCCACAGGTTGAGAACCGCTGTTCTATAGCTTTTGAGATTTTGTTTAAAAATATCACCCTATCTGTTTCTGGGAATCATAAGCAGATGAAGAAAAGTTCTGAACCGGTTTCCCCGGTTTCAAATGTATTGAAATCACAACTCCTAAAATTCTGCTCCAGCATACAGTAACTGAATGAAACAATACTAATATTTCACATCAATTGTACCGCAATAGTTATCACTTATTTAATGTGTAGAATAGTCTTTTCCAGCATGCTACCTCCAAAATACCCTTTAGATATTTTGAAACCATAGTTGCCAGATCTGGATTTTTACATCATCATTTTACATCAGTGGCATTCACTACAATAAAATGCAATATTTTCCTTAAAAACTTATAACATTTAATTTTATTTCTCTTCTATCCTTTCCTGTCATCAAAACTGATATACTGGACAATAGAATAGATTTTTACACACTCAAAAAATAACCACCCAGAGTTGCTCAAAATCTGGTGCCATAAAATTTTAATAAATTATTATTATTAATTGCATTTTATTTGTTCCCCCGTTTTGATATTTTAGTACTATATTTTCTTTCTCCCATAGTTCAAAAGTTGCTAAAAATAGAGGAAACATTCAAGAGAATTAACAGCAGTGGGAAATCCATGAATAGGACAAATCATAATTATGAAAGAAAAGAACGGGCTAATTTGTGAGACAAAAATTGTATTAGAGATTGCTGAAGAAAGATGTATGATGCTAACCTCATTTGTATGCATGGGCAAATGAAGCTAAGAAAGAACATTTTATTATCAGGGATATTTCTGTAGGCTTCTGACATTTCTGTGCTTTTTTTTTTGTTGTTCACCTCTTCAGGTAGAAAAAAGGCAATTCAACAATGCATCCAACTCAACTTACTGCATATTCATGGTCAACAAGCCGTATGCCATCACCTGCTCAGTCGTAGCCTTCTACATTCCATTTCTGCTAATGGTTCTAGCCTACTACCGAATATACATTACAGCCAGGGAGCATGCTCACCAGATACGAATCTTACAGCGTGCAGGGGCACCAACTGATGGGCGACCCCAACACCCGGACCAGCATAGCACACATCGTATGAAGACTGAGACTAAAGCTGCAAAGACCCTCTGTATCATCATGGGTTGTTTCTGCTTGTGCTGGGCGCCTTTCTTTATCACAAACATAATAGACCCTTTCATACATTATGCAGTTCCTGATCAGATATGGACTGCTTTCTTGTGGCTGGGATACATCAATTCAGGACTGAATCCCTTCCTTTATGCATTCTTGAACAAGTCTTTCAGACGTGCCTTCCTCATCATCTTGTGTTGTGGTGATGAACGATATCGAAGACCTTCCATCTTGGAACAAACGGTACCTTGTTCTACCACTACCATCAATGGATCCACTCATGTACTGAGGTGAGTTCAAGTCTATCTACTTTGATGGAAGCTTAATGAATACATGTTTGAGAAAATATTTTTCCTAACTATGTTTTAGCTATGAGTCTATGAATTCATAAAGGAAAGCTAAGATTTTTTTACTTTTCAGAGAAGTAGCGGTATATTTGTAATTTTCTAAATGCTTGTACATACATTTTCAAGTGAAGGGAGAGAAGTTTTGTGAAACTTTTATAGGAGAGTAGAATTTCATGTCTTTTTTTAATTATTATCCTTAAATTTATATTTTCAGAGAGACGATTAAAGATGCAATGTTTCTTTTTTGTGTTAAGGTAAAAGTACAAAGACAATGGTGTGTTTATGTGAACAAAATTATATTGTGTTAAATAAGAATATGGCTCAATGAAAAGCCTAGGTCAAGACAAATATCTTAAACAGGTGCTGAACGTTTAAAAGGTTCAGCATCATCGTTAACTAAACAAGGAATGAAAGTCAATGGGTTACTTATATACAGGTACAAAACACAGATTCCTGGGCGTTTGCATAGCAAGTCTCTGGCAGTTGCAGTACCTTCAAGATATCTTCCCCAGATCTCAGCTAAGAGGTAGATAAAACATTTCCTAAATTCTAATAAGCTTCTCATTTCTGCATAATCTAATCTCTGTGTAGATATTTGGCCATAATGACAATTATTTTGAAGTTTCCTAGGACACCATCAGGTTGTTAATTTTTCTTGCTGATAATGCAGTGGGGTGGACAGTTTTGCTATTGAAAGAAAAAATATATTAATAGGTAAATAGTGGAGGACACTTACTTGCTGCTGCAGTTTTCCATTCCCTAGTCTTTGAGGAATTGTTTTCTTTTTTTAAAAAAAGAAAAACCCTGCTAGTTCAAGCAGCTTAAGAAATGAAAATCAAATCACAAATCTCATCTGATAAAAAGTTTTGCAATGACAAAAAAATCTTTTAACATTATTCTGTAAAAGAAAAAGAAATAGAAAAAAAAGATAGGGGAAAAAAAAATAAGCAGCCTGTTCCTTTGCATTGCCTGCCCCTTCCCCAAGATAAGGGGAAAACTGACATCATCTTAAAAAATTCATCTTTGCCGCTCTGCCTGCTACATGAAGTGGGATTTGCAAAACTGTCAAGGTAACCTTTCCGTTAGAGGACCCGGTGGGCAGTGTTGTTCAGGAAGGCTGAAGCAAAACTTCCCCCTCCTTATCCCAGTTTGCAGGCAGGCATCCTGTAGAGTGCCTGCCTGAAAACTGTACAAAATTCTGCATTTCCAGCTGAGAATAGTTCTTTTTGCATCATAATTGAGCTGGAACTTTGTCCATTCAGCTGCTGAACAGGGGCAGTGGCATGGGATGGCAAGTGTTGTGATCTGATTTGGGAGTAGCATAAACCCCTTGTGTGGAACTCAACATTTGGGAGAGGGAGGGAGGGGAAGGGGGAGAGAGAGAGAGGGAGAGAGAGACAGAGGGAGAGAGAGAGAGAGGGAGAGAGAGAGAGAGAGAGAGAGAGAGAGAGAGAGAGAGAGAGAGAGAGAGAGAGAGAGAGAGAGAGAGAGAATGAGAATGAATAGACAGAGTCAAATGAACAAGTGTTAAATAATCCTGAACCTTATTTATTTATTTGAATTATTTACATCCCACATTTCAGCACCTGATTGCTCTCAAACATCAAAATTGCTCTCAAACATCAAAACCCAGTTGCTTTTAAAAGGGGTATATGGTTTTCTTTTAAAAAAACAGCAAAAAGTTATTATCTCTGAAAGGTTTGAAAAAGTATTCTTGATTGAAAGCTAAAAGAGGGAAAAATACTAATTACTACATTAATATCTTTAAGTAAGAAAAATAAATTTGCATTTTAGGGTACTTCTGTCAGTTTTGTTTTTGCTCAGTTTCTTATTTTCCTGATTATAATTGTACTTTATTTCCACATTGATTTACAAATTCAGCAAACACTACACAAAACCTTGTGTATGCTTCTTCTAAAACCTATTTATAAAGTTTTTCTGCCCTATAGGTGTGCAAAAACATTTATATTATGCAATGCATTATTTGTGCTGTACTTACTTTTAACCACTACTACATTTCATGAGTAGTTTTGGAACTACAAACCACATCACCAAATTTCCAAAGATGTCAATTTCTGTGCACATGGATATGGAAAGATGCAATTTGGGAAACTGATTTACAGATCAGATGGCACTGGTTTCTTGTCCTGCATAACTCATGGAAGCACCTGCAAAGCAGAGTCTCAGAAAAACTCAACAGATGGATAGATTCATATGGCAGAAGACTGTTGGTAGGGCCTTTAGTCCCAAAATCTTTTTCTCTATAAATGAAAATACTTAATATTGCCCAGGATCATATATACAGTCAAGCAATTAATATGAGTCATGGGCAGTGGTGGGATTCAGCCGGTTCACACCACTTCGGCATAACCGGTAGCTAATTTTTTGTTGCCCAGGCCCAGAACAGACTTCCAGAAGCAGCATCCACACAGAGAACCGGTTGTTCACTTATTTGAATACCACCACTGGTCATGGGGCAGAAGCATTTTCTTATTGGCAGACAGGATTTATTATTTACCCCTCCTGCTTGTGACTGGGAGTTGTTTCATCTTTAGAAAATTAACTTCAGGAGGTTCATGCTTTAAGGTAGAAACAAGGTCATCTTAAACATGTGGAAGTCTGTTATATGTGTTGTGATATGTTTTACCTAGTCCAGGGATAGGCAACTATTTGGTATCCTGGTAATATTTTTGCAGCTAGCATGGGATGAAAAACATGAAAAAAAAACACCAAATCGTATCTATCGTATTCAAATGAGAAGGGTATGTTCTCTACTTTCTATTACCTTTTGTTCTTGTCCTGAGGAGGGGATTTTTATTTATTTTTATCCCATTGTTATTATTTATATAAATTATTCAAGGCAGCGAACATATCCAACATGCTTTGTCTTCCTATTTTCCTCACAAAACCCTGTGAGGTGGGTTGGGCAGAGAGAGAGAGACTGGACCAAGTCACTCATCTGGCTTTCATAGCTGAAGTAAGTTTCTCACTTTCTAGCCTTGAGCTTTAACCACCAACCAAACTCTGTGTGTGTGTGTGTGTGTGTGTGTGTTTGTGTGTGCATGTGTATGTGTGTTAATTTTGCCCCAACTCATTTTGAAAAGGCAGCTATATAAATAATCTAAATAATAATCATAATTGTCTTTTAAAGTGTTTTTTTTAAAAAAAATAATAATATAAATACATTTTAAAGCTTGCTCAACAGCTTTTTTTCTGCCTCAGAATAATGGTAAATAGTTGTACGCAGAGGGGAAATTGCCCACTTGTGGGGAAAAAAGCTTGAGGATTTTTCATTCTGAGTCACTTAATTCTTATTTAATTTATGGAAATTTGTAGATACATCCCAGTCATCATTTGTCTGAGATTGCTGGTTTTTTTGTAGAGAAAATATGGGCTTATGACCTTTAATTTTTACTTAGTTTCTGTGATGGATAATGCATAAATGTTTGAAGGGACCAGGTAGTTTATTTTTCTTTTGCTGGTTCATATTAAATAAACGTTAATGCCTCAATATTTTACAGACTCTATTTAGCCGTGAAAATTTGCTCCATTATCATGCCAACTCACTTCTTTCCATCCTCTCCCAGCTGGAGACCCTTAATGATCGATCGAATATGACTATACAGAAATGCATGCTGTGCACCTGGTTCATCAAGCCGCAATTAGGTTTTGTTTCCTCAGCTTCCTAAACTGATGAGGAAGCTATTTTGTTAGCTTCCTGTGTGACTAAAAACTTTATCTGAGAATTAAGGATGGAGACTCATCCTGATTTGATTGGTGGCTCATTGTGCTCATTTTAGAGGTGGACTTACATTATGTTAGCTGCATATATGCCTGAAGATGACGAATGGGACTTCGTCGGCCAAGACACTTCAAATTCTACGTGGGAGAAAACCCGAAGAACCAAAGACCTACATATATATACATATATGTGTGTATGTATGTATGTATGTATGTATGTATGTATGTATGTATAAAAAACACTCACACACGCGGAGGAGCAGTGGAGCGAAAAAGCAAGATGACTTTATTGAATACACATCCTGCCAACAGCCTTCCAGGGAAAGAACTGTTGTGCTTTGGGGTAGAAACAAGGAGAGGGAATGAGCGAAAGCGTGCAACACAGTGGGGTGGTTGGAAACACATGAACGAATCAACAGTTGGGGAAAAGGAGGAGGTGGGAGTAGCGACCCTAAAAATCATTGAGATTACAGCAGATAGCTGTGGGCAGGTGAGGGAAATGACTGAAAAATAGGGGGAGGAAGGAACAACGAATCTGGATGATGGGATGCATACAAAGAAAGCGACGGGCAAAAGGAAGGAGGGGGGAACAGCAGCCCTAGAAATTGGTGGTACAATGATGGACAGCGGGGGGTGCACAAGGGAAGGGATTGGAGAAAAGAAAGTGGATAAGGGAATTGCGCATCCATCCCCGGCTTAGGGCCATTTGGTCCATCATCTCGGTCCATCAGAGACATGGTCATCTCACCTATAGAGCCATCATCCCAATTATGCAAAACGCTGTCCCATTTTTTCGGTTTCTGGTTTTTCCCTTTAACCAGGTCATCGTCTTCCTTAGAGATCATTCCCATCTCATCCATCATTCTACTACCCCAATCCTGCGAAGGAAGAGTTAAATGTCTTCTCAGCAGGCCATGGCATTGTTTTTGCCATCTCCTAAGAGTCTGGTAAGCCGGCAAAAGATCTATATGCCGGTGATGGAATTTTCATTAGAGAGCCAGGCTTCCTTGAGTAGGCGGCCACCCTTGGTAATCTCATGAGCTATAACGTCTGCATTAGCTAGATCGAACATGTGGCCAGAGCTAGACATATGGGCCCACACTTTTAAGCATTGCTCCTGCCTTCTAATAGCCAGTTCATGTTCATGGACCCTGGTCCTCAGCCTTTTAGTGGTTTTCCCCAACGTAATTGCTCGCACATTCAATTGCAATTGATTCTGTAAACCACAGACAATCTTTGACCGTTGGGGAGCGGTTCTTTTGGATGCATGACCTTGGACCTAAGGGTGTGTTCAGGCCTATGGGCAATGGTCACATTGTATGGGGGCAACAGCCGTGCCATGGCCTCGGAGACACCATGGATGTAAGGGAGGGTTGTTCGTGTGGCCGGCATTTCTGTCACATTGGAGCGTGAGTCTCTGTGATTTCAATGTGGTCTACTGTGCTGTCTCACAAACCCCATGGGATAGCTGAAGCGATCTGGAAGGAGGGGGAGGAAAGGGCAAGACAGAGAGCAGGAATGCCGGAACAGCTGCTTGTTGCAGGACTGGAGCGGAGGAATTACGACAATGGCCTTGGGGTGGGGAAGGATAATGGCCCTGGGAGGGAGGGAGACTGGGCAAAGGGACGGATTGACAGCCGCCCTCCAAGTGCTTGCACACGCTCTAAAAGAGCACTTGAGGATCATAAAACAACTAGTGGAGCCAAGGATAGTTTGCCTGATGCGGAACAACTCTGCGCGATATGGATTAATACAATCAACGGGCCGATGACGCTCTCAAGGAACCGGGCGCAGAGGCAGGAGGCTATATGAGCTGCCTTCCCGATCTCCTTCTATTCTAACTCTAATGACGCCGGCAATTTTGGCCGGACGAAAGCTTAGTGACTCTTCTTAACCACAGGCTTGTTTATATTAAACAGTCTGGTTTATTATATCCTGTGTTTGTTTTTTCTTTTATTTGGTTAATATATATATATATTATTACCTCAAGTGACTTACTTTATACCTATATCTATACCTGGGTTTGAATGGTGGAATTTTGCAAGTTAGTGGCTTCACAGTTATTACTCAGAGCTGGAAAAAACTTTCTCGGTATATCATGGAAAAGATGTGGCTCTCCAGCTGTGATCATCTCTGATGTAAAAGAAAGCAACAAGTGTGCTTCATTGATTGACCAGCCACTTGGGGCTTCCCAAGACATTCAGTTTCCTAAGTATGATCTGTCATGTGGAAATAATTTTGCAGTAACATTCTATCTCCAGTGGATCTATAGACTGGAACTTCTGGAAAGAAAATTAATATCACAATTTGGATACAATGAGAGTTAGGATTCCTGGGATCCTGGAAACAATCCATAGCTACTCTCTTTGTTGAAGGGTTGGACATTTGCTGTACCAACATGCATGAGATCCAAAAGAACATGTGGATTTGGTAAGAGAGAGAATATAAGGAAGCTAGACTGAGTCATCATTTTAGTGATATTACCTAACGCTTGGGTATCTCCATGCATTCTTCCTGAACCATGCTGCATCCCTATTAACCTCCCAGACATACATTGCACACCCTTTTGCACACCCCTCACACCACCATCTGACCCATGTGGTGCCTCATGTGCCCTTCCCTACATCCTTGTGCACCCTTGCTGACCAGTGCAGCTCTGCTCCATGCATGCCCACAAATCTTTTACCATTTGGCACCTCTCACACATCCTCCTTGAGCTGCACATGCTTCTTATGCACCCTCCTCAAACCCTTGTGTAATCTCCCCCACCAGGTAGCAGCCACTTATGTGCCTTGCCAGCCTAGGACTTCCGGCTTCCTGCCAGCTTCCCCAATGACTTTCTTTGTGGGAAATTGGCAGGGAGCATTGGAAATGACAATCACATGACCATGCCTGACCCTGGTGAGGAGGCAGCCTGACAGCAATGAAGCAACCACAACTTTGCCAAATTTATGCCTTCTGTAAGTTAAAATAAAGGTAGTCCTTGACTTATAACAGTTCATTTAGTGACCATTCAAAGTTACAACAGCATTGAAAAAAGTGACTTATATCCCTTGTTCACACTTAGGACCATTGCAGCATCCCCATGGTCATGTGATCAAAATTCAGATGCTTGGCAAGTGACTCATATTTATGACAGTCGGAGTGTCCTTATGTCATGTGATCACCTTTTGCAACCTTCTGACAAATTCAACAGAGAAGCCAGATTCATTTAACATTACTAACTTAACAACTCCAGTAATTCACTTAACAAAGGTGGCAAGGAAAGTCATAAAATGGGCAAAATTCACTTAACAACTATCTCACTTAGGAACAGAAAGTTTGGGCTCAATTGTGGTTGTAAGTTAAGGACTACCTGTGTGTTGATTCAAAAACTGTTGCCTTATTATTTAATGTTTTTCCCAATTGAAGATTATAAACAAAGAAACAGATGTGAGAGTTTTATTCTATATAGATTCAGTGTAGTTTAGTGGTTAAGGTGTTGGATTAGGAGTCAGGAGATTGAGTTCAAATTTACCTACAGCTGTAAGCTCATGCCTAATTTTGGGCCAGTCTATCAGTCCAAAGTACCTCACACATTTGTTATTTTTTCAAAAAAAAATGGGAACAAATGCTATGTATGTTGCCTTATAAATATAACACAAATTCTATATTTGCTATTTATTTTCCCTTTGGATGAAAATTTGTTATTTTAGGGGAATATTTCCTGACATTCTTGAACTTATGGGTTATCAAGAAAAAAGAATAGTGAGGTTTTTTTTAATGTAGATACAGTATGAGGCTCATCAGCAAATTGAGGGTGACTTTGATGATAACCTCTATTTTGATGTTATATAAGGTATGTTCAGGCAAGCATTTAAGAATATTTTTCATTTATCTTCTGTAACTCTTGTCCTAATGTTCATGTTCTGAATAAATTTTTCTATTTCTCTACATTTATATCTATATCTATGCATGTATTTACTCATACATTTATGCATCCTGCTGAAGTTATGGATTTGTATTTATTTTTCTTCTAGACACAACCCCATTTAATAGTTTTCATTGTGTTGCTAGAATTAATGGATCCAAGTATGGGAAGACAAAAGATTTTGAAATGGATTCACAAAGAAACTAAAGTTATTTCTAAATAAAAGTGCCAAATGAATGCAATCAAATGCAGATGTATGTAGTACAGTATTGGAAAGTACCTTTATTTTTAAAAAAACACAAACTTTTGTAAGAAAAAAGAAGAACTGGGCAGATTCAAAGGTAATATAATATTTACATTGATTCTGAATTAAGGAGATTACTGAACGCTGCTTTCTATGTTGCTCTGAAACTGATTCAGTAAAAATTGCAGGTTTGTAAGCACATTGTCTTAAATGTTCTAAAGAAGTCAGAAAACTGCATTTCTGTCAGAAATTAGACAATATGTAACCACAAATCATAATTCCAGAGGAAATTCAACAGTGATGTCCTCTGGGTGTTGTCAGAAGCAAGGTGATCCATCTTTTAGAAACCAGAACCACACACTACGTTTTCTTTCTGGTGTGGAAATAATATTTTAGAAATATAATTACACATTTAATTTAATGACAAACTTTCAGTTTCTGTCTCAGATGGCTTTCTCACTACAGAATGAGTTAAGTGGCAGTAGTTGGCGTATGTATATTAATATATAAAAGTCTCCACAATTCTGTTAAAATGTGGCTGTTTCGAGATTTGTCTGAGACATGGTACAACAACTAAAGCCCCAATATGCTGCAGAAAAAAGATGAATGAAGTTTTCTCAAGTTAGATTACAAATAATATTCTGAATTTAGAATATCAATTTGTGACACTGGTCAAATAGATAGCACAAAGCTTCAATCAGAATAATAAAAATCAAGTCATTTCTAAAATCAGAGAAATAATTTAAATTCAGGGAAATCTTTTTAAACCTGATGAATATTTTTGGAGACCAGTTCAAAAGAAAGAAGAGCTCTAATTTCAGAAGGCAGCTATAAATATATCCCTCTAATATAATGTCTATTGAGGTTCCCAGTCATTCCAAGTTATGGTTGTCCTGAAGGTGCTTTTTTAGGACTACAGAAACCATTTGCGCTTCGGTTTGACATGCAGACAACACAGATTAATCCCCAACAGCCTGTGCCTGTTTTCAACGGTGAAGGGACACAGGGCAGAAAACATCCTGCAGCCAAGAAGGCTCCACACACATTTGCACTACTCAGGTGACCCTGAAGACACAGACAAGCCTCCAAGTGGCCTCAATGATTCTCTAAAAGAATGCAAATGACCAGGAATATAAATATAAATCCTTCCATTCCCCACCATCTAGTCAGAGCTGAAGAAGCTTCTTGGATGAGAAATGAAACGTCTTCAAAGAAAAACAAGAAAGTCCAGTTGCCTCCTGAAAAAGCACCTTTGGGGCTCCTAGTTTTAAAAAACCTTTATTTTATCATAACTACTAGCATAACTAATATTACGAATAGGTCCTTTCAATGTGACGCTAAGGAAATAACCAAAGCATAATCAGTCCTTGATCAATTGCTCCATACAATTTAAATCATGAAAGGACAATATTAGCCATTTGAACTGAGTCTAGAAGTAAAATCAGTAATTGGTACAAACTATTTGAAGGGAAACAAGCTTTTTTCCCTTAAGTGAAAATGGGACATTTTAATTTGTTCTCTTTTTAATATTTATTTTTTTATTTCTTAATCTTACTATCCAAAGTGATTCTTTAATTTTAAATTAAGAGTTGTGGGGTTTTGTTTTTTTTCCTTTCAGGTAAAAACAGTATTCTAATGTGCTCCATTACCGATCAACATAAGCAACTTGAATTCTGTTCCAAGGAAAGCTTTCAAAAAGTTTTGAAACTCAGGTCATCTAAATTACTTTATACATCATTTAGTCTACATGTAACAATTGTCAGGCCTATTGTCTCCAGCTGAAAGAATTTTGAAATCATAGATGTAATAGTATCCATTACCACTTCTCTTTATATCCATCAACTTTCCTTCCTTCTTTCTTTCCTTTTTCCCTCCCTCCTTCCCACCCTTCCTCCCTCCGTATAGAAACCAAAGCCTTGTACACTCTAATATTTATTTTTAGGATAGCTTTTATGCCTCACAACAGCCCCACTAATATAGTAAAAAACATCCTGTGAAACTAATTTGCTTCTTGTAAATGAGCATTTTATAACAAATTGTGCCTGTCGTGCTAACAATTTTGATAACAGATAAATAATTTTCCCCTAGGAGTTATTTGTAAAGGGACTACTCTAATCTTTCCAGATTTGTCCCCAGCCATTAGCAATCCTTGAGACAACACTAGTTAACCAGCACTAGCAAACCAGCATTAGCTGTTGCAGTTTCCTGCAGTTGTGCTAATAACACAAGGTAGGCAGACTTTCACAAACTGCAATTTTGAGTTTTATGTAAAAATACAGAACTGGTTGTACACTCCCATTATATTATCAGAGTTTTCAGGGCTGAAAAAAATCATGGGGGAGTATTTTTATAGAATTAAACATTTTGTAGAATTAATTTTTTTTAGAATTAAAAAAAATGCATTTGAGCCTATTTGCAAGCTTTGTGTATTTAGTAGCTATAAGTAGTGCATTGTTAAACCAAAAGCAGCACTGTGTGTCAAAATGGCATGCTTGAATGTACTCTAGCCAAAGTAGAATTCAAATGGGAGCCTTGACATTTGGATTTGTTCTCCAGCTTACAAATAGTAATGATAGGTTTAAATTTCAGTTCCTTCCAACATTAAAGCAGCAAGTTAATTTAATGAAGCATGAATATGATGAAGCAGGAGAGCTTTTATTGCAGTTAGGCAATTCAGATATATGAATTGAAAAAGATGTACCATCAGATATAAATTAAAAGGATTCACAGTTGAGCTTTTATGGTATACTGAACTGGATTTTGTAGAATTTTTGGATTTGGGAGAAATATGCCATTCTAAGAGTTGGGTGTAACATGTATAATCTAGTAGAATTCAACATTCAAATGGTTACCTCTAACTACAATATTGAGGCATATGACTATGTAAGTGCTCCTCAAAGTTGTAGAAAACCTCTCTAAGCTCAAGATCAGAATTTGGGGATTTATAGAAGCCCGCCTGAAAGGAAAGCTAATTTTAATAATAATAATAATAATAATAATAATAATAATAATAATAATAATAATAATAATAATAATAATAATAATAATAATAATAATAATACCTTGGTAAGGACTCAATAGGTAGACAAAATGCCAAATCCAGTCTGAACATCTGGCTGACTGTGCGATGATGATGATGATGATGATGATGATAATAATAATAAGTTGGAAGGGACCTTGGAAGTCATCTAGTCCAACCCCCTGCTCAGGCAGGTAACCCTATACCATTTCGGACAAATGGCTGCCTAGTCTCTTCTTAAAAACTTCCAGCGTTGGAGCATTTACCGCTCCTGGAGGCAGGTTGTTCCACTGGTTAATTTTTCTAACTGTCCTTAGTTCTAGGTTGCTTCTCTCCTTGATTAGTTTGCATCCATTGCTTCTTGTCCTGCCTTCAGGTGCCTTGGAGAATAGCTTGACTCCCTCTTCTTTGTGGCAGCCCCTGAGATATTGGAACACTGCTATCATGTCCCCCCTCGTCCTTCTCTTCATTAAACTAGACATACCCAATTCCAGCAACTGTTCCTTATATGTTTTAGCCTCCAGTCCCTTCATCATCTTTGTTGCTCTTCTCTGTAGTCTTTCTAGAGTCTCAACATCTTTTTTACACTGTGGTGACCAAACCTGGATGCCATATTCCAAAGGTGGCCTTACCAAGGCATTGTAAAGTATTAATACTTCACGTGATCTTGATTCTATCCTTGTGTTAATGCAGCCTAGTACTGTGTTGGCTTTTTTTGCAGCTGCAGTGCACTGCTGGCTCATATTTAAGTGATTATCCACTAGGACTCCAAGATCCCTCTCACAGTTACTACTATACCCTCTCTACTATACCTGTACATTTGGGTTTTTTTGCCTAAATGTAGAACCTTACTTTTTTCACCATTGAATTTCATTTTGTTAGATAGCGCGCAGTGCTATTGATTTATTTATTTTATTTATAAATAAGTCAAGGCAGCGAACATACATAATACTCCTTCTTCCTCCTATTTTCCCCACAACCACAACCCTATGAGATCAGTTGGGCTGACAGAGAGTGACTGGCCCAGAATCACCCAACTGTCTTTCATGCCTAGGACCAGAACTCAGTTTTCTAGTTTTTAGTCTGAAGTCTTAACCAATAAATCAAACAATAGATCTATGGTTCAAATTAAAATCCTGCCTGTAGAAGTTTTCAAAGAGTCATGTCTCTCCAACACAGCAAGAATGTTCCCCTACCTGTACAAAATTGCTGATCCTGAGCTGCCTTTGACAAAAATTATTGCAAAACTTTCCTGCTAATAGAGAAGCCAACAAACATTAATGCTTGCATAGGGATAGTTAAAGTGCATGGTCCCTTGGGATAATCTCCCTGAGCCAGCATACATAAGGGTGGATTGGACTGTTGCAACTCTTTCTACACTCAAAACCAGTGATCACTGGGGCTATTTGTTTACTTTTTCCCTTTCTGCTTTCAAATATCAAATTAAAAATATAATTAACAATGAAGTTCCATTGATAATTGTATTCCATTGATAAAGAAATATCGATGCAGAAGACATTGATAAAACATGTCAAAATAGATCTCTGAGATTTGATGCAAATGACTGTTGGATGTTTAATGACATCACTTCTTTGCCCACATGAGGATTAATTAAGTACATTGTGAAAATATTGTTTAAAAAGTAACCTGAATAGAATTAGTGAGTTCTAATTGAAAGAGATTTGTATTCTTGTCAGAATTATTGCATCACTAATGGATGGAATAGAAAATACTTTACTGGGAAAAGAAAACGATAGAAGTGGTACACCAGCTGAACTACAGCCCCAGGCAGCCTAATCAACATGGCCAATGGACCATGGGATGAATTTATGTACAGATGTTGCATTTTGAGAGCCTTAAAGATGCTATTTTGTGAATGGTTTGTTTTGTAAATTTTGTATTGTATGACTGTTACATTCATCAGTAAGATGCAGTTCTTGTTAGTGCTACACTACTGTTTGTATCTGTGTGCGTGTGTGTGTGTGTGTACATGCACATCTAAGAGACAAAGCTGGTTCTCTGCTTCAGAAATCTGAAAATAGCCAGTTCTTTTTACAAATTTGTCATTAAGAGGAAACATGTGACTATGTATTTAAGGTCTTTCCTGCTGCATGTTTCTTTTACTTACACATTTGTAAAGATCACCCACTTTCTATGTTTGATCATCTATCTTTTTTTATGGAATTTTTCTTGCTCTTTGTTTCAAAACACTTTAAATTTTAGCATTGAGCTATACATTTTGAAGGCCGTAAGCGAGACAGTAGAGAGGGTGCAACCAGATCTGCTGTGGTTTTGCCTGCTTATTTAAATTGCCCCTGTGGTTTTTGTCCATAAGATAGGAAGCTTCATAAGATGTCAGTAGAAGACTCCAAGGTGATCTAAATTTCATTACCATTGTAGTACCTATTATTATTTGAAAGCATTTTGTCATTTTGATTTTTCAGGAGTGTGGGGGGGGTAGGGTTCAAAGTAACTGCTGCATTCGCCCTTAAAATATGGCAGGCGATGCCTTCTGTACGAATTATGGTAATACAGGTTGGTACTCCTCAACTTACAACAGTTTGTTTAGTGACCATTCAAAGTTACAACAGCACTGAAAAAGTTACTTTTGACCATTTTTCATAGTTACGACCTTTGCAGCTTCCCCATGATCACATGATCAAAATTCAGATGCTGGCAACTGGTTCATATTTATGACCGCTGCTGTGTCCCAAGGTCATGTGATCCCGTTTTCTGACTTTCTGACAAGTCAAGTCAATGAAGAAGCTAGATTCACTTAATGACTGAGTTACTAGCTTACCAACTGCAATGATTTACTTAACAACTAGGGCAAGAAAGGTTGTAAAATGGGGCAAAACTCACTTAAGTGTCTCGCTTAATAGAAATGTTGGGCTCAATTGTGGTCATAAATCAAGGACTACCTGTAGTTTACCTTTTCCTGCTTCTGTTATCTTGGATAGAGCTATTTCATGCATTGTAAGTTAAATGCAACTCAAGTAAGGACAGTCTTGGGAATCGGGGTGTGTGTGTCTTGATAAACTGAAATAATGGGGTTACAATAATGGGCTAACAAGATAAATTTCAACATGGAATTTGTGTAGGAAAAATCAAATGCATGAATTTTGGATGGGAGAGATCATACTGGGCAGCATTATAAGCAAAAAGGAACTGGGTGTTTTAATGAATCAGAACTGAACATATAGAAGATTGGTTAGACCTTTTCCAGAAAACAAAAGAAGAAATAGTGATATTAAATGATAGGAAGTCAAATTTTTATTGGCATCATGAAGAATTTCCTCTTTAAAAAATAAAATATTTTGAAAGATCTTTAAAGATGGCTGTGAGGATATTTTAACAGTGGATTCCTTTGCTACAAAGAGTTGGGTAACATGGTCACAAGGTCCTTTCAAATCCTCTGTGAAAATGGAATGAACTTAAAATGCAGTATTTCACCAAAGAAAACTCAGACGCTTATACCTAGTAAAGGGATTTAAGTGTAATTGATTTTGGGGAGAATGGCATGAGATAAAGCAGGGCTTTTCAAAAGTGATAAAGTACAGGTAGCCCTTGACTTACAACAGTTCGCTTAGTGACTGTTCGAAGTTACAATGGTACTAAAAAAAGTGCCCCCAAACCACAGCCAAGCAAGACGCCCGCCTGCCCACCTGGCAACGCTCTTCCTCCTGTCCGAGGTTTTCATTGTTGTGAGCATTTGTGTTGAGGATTGGCAGCGGGGGTGGGGTGGGGGGGTGTTTGGTTTTTATTCCTCCTGTCTGCTGGGTGGTTGCAGCAGGTTTTGGTCACTTCACATGACTCTGGGACACTGTGATCATCATAAATATGAACCAGTTGCCATCTGAATGTAAATCACAAGACCCTGGAAATGCTGCAACATTCCAGCTGATCGGCGCTTCTTCTGGGCTCAGCAGAAGCACTAGTATCAGTGCCGAGCTCCATCTGGACCCTGGCACTGATTCTGGCACTTCCACTGAGCCCTGACAGCTCCGAAGAAGTGCCAATCAGCTGGAAAGCAGCACTGATCCCGGCGCTTCTGCTGAGCCCTGACAGCCCTGCAGCTCCAGCCATCTCTCGCTCAGGCTTGTGCGGTGCTGCCACTGGTTCAGCTCATTCCCCTCCCCCACTACCACTTTTCTAGGATAAGTATTCAGAGGCTTTAGACCAGCGGTTCTCAACCTTTTTTAGGTCGCGACCCCCGATCTGTCAAGCACTACCTCCTGTGCCGCTCATGCGTGGTGCTGCCTCCTGTACCACGCATGCGTAGTGCTGCCCCCTGCGCCGGCCGAGGCATAGGCCGCCGCCCATTCGGGGCGGCGACAGGCAGGCCCCGGAGCTCTTGGGCAGCAGCGACGGCACAGGGCGACCATAGGCTGGGCCACCAGCTGGCCCAGCCCAAGGGAGGTAAGCCACCCACTGGGCCCCACGCGCACCAAAAACTCTCTGGGCCCGCCTATTTGGGGCGGTGGCAGGCAGGCCCAGGCGCTCCTGGGCGGCCGCGGCAGTGATGGCGGTAAGGGAGGTAAGCCACCCATCGGGCCCGACGCGTGCCAAAAACTCCCTGTGCCCGCCGCTGCCCCGCTAGCCTTGTCTTTGCTGCTGCCCGTTCGGGGTGGCGGCAGGCAAGCCCAGGCGCTCCTGGGCGGCCGCGGCAAGCAGCAGCGACAGCGCAGGGCGACCACCGGCTGGGCCACCAGCTGGCCCAGCCCAAGGGAGGTAAGGCACCTGCCGGGCCCCACACGCACCAGCTGCCCTCCCTGCGTCCGCCAGCCTCCCACCTCCCACCCCTCGCCCTCTTTTACTTACATTTTTAGTAGTTGCTCAGCAGGGAGGGGTGGAAAGTTCCGGACCGCTCGCCTTTGTTGCAGACAACTTGCAGCACCGTTTGCAGACTGGGACTTTTGGCGGGCTCAGCAGGGCAGAGACAGCCTGGACAATTCCTATTGGCTTTTGAAAGCCAATAGAATTAGACTCTATTCAAGAGAGTCTATTCTATTGGCTTTCAAAAGCCAATAGAATAAGAGGGAGTAACACAGCTAAGGAAAAGGGGAAAAAATGGCGTAGCACAGCTAAGGAAAAGGGGAAAAAATGGCGTAGCACAGCTAAGGAAAAGGGGAAAAAATGGCGGACTGCGTTGTTTGGCGACCCCCGTGAAATGGTCGTTCGACCCCAAATGGGGTCGCGACCCACAGGTTGAGAACCGCTGCTTTAGACAATGTAAACAGTCTTTCTACTATTGCAAATGATCTAATCTAGCCAATACAAAGTCTAGCTCCCTATGGGAAACAAAGCACTAGTTACAATACAACATGATTAAATGATGTTCCCCTACATAAAGCAAGAACAGACAGTGGTTAGAGAGGAAAATAAAGACAATTCAGTGTCAATCTGGGGCTTCCATTGTTTTTGAAATGATCTTTAAAAAGCTATGTGAGTCACAGCTGTAATTTTCTTGACTGCCATGATTTTAAGTTCCTTTGTATTAGCTTTGTCTCCTGCATAATAAGCTGAAAGTCACTTGGCCTTCAAAATACATTTTCAGATAGTATTGAGTACTGCATCAGGTTTGCGAATAATTCCTTCCTGCTTCTTTCGTCCACTACCACCCCCATATTACGCCAGTAAAGTCTTTTCACTTCTAATTTGGCAAAATGTTTGGATATGTCATAACAGGCACAGTCTCTTTATATAAGAAAGCTATTTTTAAAACCATCTGAACATTTCAGGATTCCAAAGACTAAAACTCTAGTATAATTCGATGTATATACCATTTGTAGTGAGTGTAGAATGAAATGAAACTTGCTGCTTTATGTAGGACTAATATATGGGCAGATATTCCTGTGAGCAGGATAGACTAATCAATCTCACTCTCCCGCCCAAATTGGTGATAGGGCACAACAATGCTGCCCATTGATGACTAACACTGATATATACCAATCAATATTTATAATGTAGCTGTTTGCCATTCTGAATCCTAAATCTGGACAGGAACTGATGAAAGATGCATTAGGGTGTATTGTATTTTAGGAATGTGTGCAATTTGGTGGGATTTTGTTTTGATGATGAAGAAGTGCTTTAAATATATATGTATGAACCTAGCACCTGTTTGTAACTCATTAAGCAGCCATGTGTATTTCCAAGTTCACACAGCTGCAGTGCAAGTAGCCCTTCAGCAGTTGCATAATTCTAGGAAAAGGAACCATTTCCTTAATGTGTTGAAGACAACAGTTGTGTTGATTTTCCCATTCATTCCAAAGCATGCCTTCCCAATCAGATACAAAGTATTGCATAGTCCTAGGGCAGGCACTACTTTATTTCACTCTTACAGTATCATGATTAAAAGCCCAAGAAACATAACGCGATACAAGAATAAGAGAGTAGTAACATACAGGCAAGCAATTATCTCTGTGTTATATGTACAGTTTTGTAATCTACAATATTTCATAGTCTTGTTCAGATTTCATATTATTCTAATTTCTGTGAATATGCCTCTTCCTGCCAATGTTGCTCTTAAGAAATTGGCTTTTGCAATTTCAAATAATCAGACATCATTTAGTGCTGATGTCTGCTACATGGCATAAAATGTTACATTATCAAAAGATAATGCATACTGCATAGAAGCCAGTAGGCCCATGAGCTTTATTCTGTTAATCTATTTCTTGTCCTGGGAAATAATAGCAGCAAGGTAGGGTCCTTGGAACTGATCAAGAGCTTATGAGAGGCTGTGATGGCCATTTTTCTAGGAATAGGATGGGATAGGAGGAAATACCATACATGTCTTGGAAAATCTTTGGAAAACTTGCCTCCATTTTTTTTAAAAAAAAAAGCTCTTTTGGGGTTGGAGGACAGTTGCAGTTGCAGGAATTTCATATATCTGGTCTGATGAAAAGGACTAGGGATGACATGATAGCAGTCTTCTAGTATTTGAGGGACTGCCACAGAGAAGGTGGAGGGGTCAGTCTGTTCTCCAAAGTACCTGAAAGCAGGACAAGAAGTAGCAGATGGAAGCTTATCAAGGAGAGAAGCAATCTAAAAATAAGGAGAAATTTCCAGACAATGAGAACAATCAGTGGAATGACTTGTCTCCAGAAGTTGTGGGTAGTCCAACACTGGAGGTTTTCAAGAAGATACTAGACAGCCATTTGTCTGATATTGTATAGGGTTTCCTGCTTGAGAAGGGTTGGACTAGAAGACCTCCAAGGTCCCTTCCAATTCTGTTATTCTGATGTACCACAAAGAGGCACCACTCATTAACTTTCCCCAAAGCTGATGCTCTTCAGAATATCTCTCCCCAAATCCTTGGCCTTCAAGTCTCGTAATAGTAATTCATAATATGGGTTGCTGGTTGTCTGAATTGGTATAGGGTGTCCTGCTCAAGCAGGGGGTTGGACTAGAAGACCTTAAAGAACATTTTATTCAGGAAACAAAGTATCGGCACTACATAGTTGAACCCAAAAACTAAATTCCCTTCCCCTGGATACAAAGTAACAAGGTGCAATTCCCACCTCTAATAAGCTATCATAAATCACATTCTCCAATTAGCCCAAAACACGGGTTTCTCCCTAGCTCCTCAGCCCTCCAAAATGTTATCAGTTTGTCCTTGGGTTCCCACAAAGCAGCGTTATTGTTATGGCTAACTGAGCTCAAGCTTTCATCCCAACCCCCCTCTTCTGCACCTGATTTCTAAACACCAGAAAAAGCATGTTAAAAGCAAAGAGAAAATGGCTGCAATTTTCATCAGTTCTCAGAGCGGGAACATCCAATGTTTACAGTGTCAACATCATGTATGTGGACTTATATTAAGTGAAATATTTGTGGCTTAGTTTTAAGAAGTAGAGAGGGGTTTTTTTTTGCAATTCCTGAAGATACAGTCTTCCAATGTATTTTCTCTAGCAACAGATAATGTCATACTAAACTGCAGTTTCAGTTGTGAATGGCAAAATCTCTGATCCAGCAAGAAGTATCAGCATCAAAGTAATGCAGTCTCATATAAATTCTACTTGTCAGCTGTTATCAGAAAGAAGTTTTGGTTCTGGTTGCCCCAAATCCATTGGAATTGGTGATTTATAAGCTTTTAATATAATTTGAAACCCATATTTCTGGCTCATAGCAATAGCAGTACAGCATTCCTAGGGTAAAGCATAGCAATTCCCCATTTCAAAGATACAGCATGAGGATAGTTAAGTCTTAAGAGATTTTGCAGCAACAAAATCCAACAAGAATCAGACAATTCTTTTACCTCCATAGAAGACCAGACTGGTTTCCAATCCTCGGCTCTTTCCTTTACTAGCAATGAAAAAATATTTACTGGCTGAATGCAAGTTGGTAAGAAAGCACACATGTCTCAGCCATTCATTTCTTTCCTTGACTCAATAATTGCATGAAGTGGAAAGGGGCAATTTAAATCATTGAAGTCAACCGTGCACTTGGTGCAGGAATCAGAATGAAATAAAAGCATCCCTGAAAAACATATATCCTGCTTGAACATACCTAGCAAATACAGCCCTATTCACTGGTTTCCCTATCAAGTTGTTATTTCCCATGGGATTTTCTCTCCTCCTTTGGTAAGCTTTGGTTTCTTTTTCCTCTCTACGTTTTCATATGCCTGTTAGCATGGACTCTAGTCCTTGAAAGGTACCGTAATTGAGGCTGCACAACTTTGCTGCACAAATGAAAAAAAAATCTTTCCTGAGCCACATATGCCACTAGAACAATAGATTAGATGAACAAAAAGATTGAAAAGAACCTTGGGAAGGATCCAGTCTAACTCATGACCTAATTGTTAATGCCACTTGGTTGAATTGACCAGCAATCAACTCCACAGGAAGGCTAAAAACTATTGAAATTGGCTATAATAACAGAATTTCACAAGTCTCATTATGATGCATCTCTTTCCCCTTCTTATACTCCAGTGAATTAGGGAGATGGCTGGCTGAGCTGCTTCTAAATGTTGTCATTTTGCTCTGGACCTAAAAAGTAGTTCAGCCTAGGTGGCAGTTCTTGCACATCTCTGATATATTGCACATCTAAACATTTATTCCATCTTTAGACAGTTTCCTCTCCAGATTTCTGTTTAAGAATCTTCCTTGCTTGTTACACTAGTGGGTTAAGGGTTTAGAAATGCTACTCACTCAATTTTTACTTCAGTTGCATATGTGGGAGGGATTTTGGTGATGTCAAACTACTTTGGTCAAACTTCTTTCTGATATTGCATGACTTGATTCTGAACTTAACCACCAACAATTCATAATCTGAATCACAATCAGCACTCAGTCAGATATGTCATGATAGCAAGGACAAGCTGGACATCAGTGCTTGCATAGGAAATAATCTGTCTGATTATGATGCAGTTCATTTGAAGAGATCCAAATGTATAAGTGATGGATTAAAAAATTATTTTAATGCCAAAACTGAGCCAAACGATCATTCTTCCCCTCTCTAAGTCCAAACCTGTCAGTGATGCCTATTTCTGCTTGGCTACAAACTTTTGCACTGAAATCATTTATGTGTCTTTTGGAGACATTTCCTTCAGATATTTTTCGATGCTGACATCTATTTTGACATTATTGACTTCTATTTCAAGCTCTGTTGCATCAGTTGTTGGGACGTAGACCTGGGGAATGGTGATTCTGAGGGGTTTGGAAGATATTCCAATGTTCTTAATGTAGTCATTAACTATTGAGAAGCTTTCCACTGCTTGGGCATATTTCTTGCTTATGATAAATGCCACTGCATTCGTTTTCCTGATGTCATGTTCTGAGTACTAGATAGTGAATTCCACAGACTGGAAACAGCTGTTGTCTATCCAATCTAGCTTATTGATGCCAAGGACATCAGTTTTCAATCTGGCCATCTCCCATTTGACGATATCCAATTTACCCTGGCTCGTTCCTCAGACATTACACATTGCTATCCAATATGTCTTTGTGTAGCACAGATCCTTACTTTTACCAATGGCTGTGTCAACAGCTGGGATCTATCATTAGTGCCTTGACTACTAATTGCAGATCTTTGCTCTTTCCCAGTAGCTACTTGGATACCTTAAGCCTGGGGAGTCCTACCATTGAGCACCATGCCTGATTCAGAATAACAGAGTTGGAAAGGATCTTGGAGGTCTCCTAGTGTAATACCTGCTCAGGCAGGAAACCCTGTACCACTTTAGACAAATGGTTGTCCAATCTCTTCTTAAAAACTTTCAGTGTTGGAGCATTCACCACTTCTGGAGGCAATTTGTTCCACTGGTTAATTGTTCTAACTGATATGATATTTCTTCTTAATTCTAGGTTGCTTCTCTCCTTGATTAGTTTCCATCTATTGCTTTTTGTCTTGCCTTCAGGTGTTTTGGAGAATAACTTGACTCCCTCTTCTTTGAGGCAATCCCTGAGATATTGGAACACTGCTATCATGTCATCCCTAGACCTTCTCTTCATTAAACTAGACATACCCAATTCCAGCAACCATTCTTTATATGTTTTGGTCTCCAATCCCCTAGACATTTTTGTTGCTCTTCTTTGCACTCTTTCTAGAGCCTCAACATCTTTTTAACACTGTGGTGACTAAAACTGGATGCAGTATTCCAAGTTGATCTTCCCAAGACATTATAAAGTGGTATTAGCTCTTTACATGATCTTGATTCTATCCCTCTATTAATGAAGCCTAGCACTGTGTTGGCTTTTTTGGCAGCTGCAGCACACTGCTGGCTCATATTTAAGTTATTGTCCACTAGGACTCCAAGATCCTTCTCACAGTTACTACCTGAGCCAGGTACCACCTATACTATGCCTGTGCATTTGGTTTTTCTTGCCTAAATGTGGAACCTTACTTTTTTAACCCTTGAATTTCATTTCGTTAGATAGCATCCAATGTTCAAGTCTGTCAAGATCCTTCTGTATCTTAAGCCTATCTTCTGAAGTATTGGCTATTTCTGCCAGCTTGGTGTCGTCTGCAAATGTGATGAGTTCCCCATCTATCCCCTCATCCAAATCATTGATGAAAATGTTGAAGAGCACTGGGCCTAAAACAGAGTCTTGGGGTACCCCACTGCATATTTCCCTCCATTTACATTCAGTTCCATTAAGGACTGTATATTGAGTGTGGCCAGTCAGTCAGCTACGAATCCATCTGGTGGTGATGGTGTCTAACCCACATTTTTCTAAATTATCAAGTAGTAGGTTGTGATCTACTTTATCAAATGCCTTACTGAAGTCTAAGTAAATTATATCCACAGCATTTTGCTGGTCTACTAATTTTATCACTTTGTCAAAGAATGCAATGGCATGATCTGTTTTTGACAAACCATGTTGGCTTTTGGTTATGACTTTGTTTACCTCTAAGTGTTCCTGAGTCGTTGTTTGATTATATTTTCCATAATCTTCCCTGGTATGGAGGTCAGGCTGATAGGTCTGTAGTTTCCTGGATCTAATTTTTTTGCTTTTTTGAAGATGGGAACTACATCAGCTCTTTTCTAATCCTCTGGTAGTTCCCTGGTGCTCCAGGATCTTTGAAAGATATAGTTCAGTGTTCTGAGAGTTCCTTCTGAAATCCTGCTGATTTCAACTCATCTAGGGTGGATAGGTGCTCTCTTACCATTTTTTTGTCTATTTTAATCTGTATTCCTAATCTGTTTTTTTACAGTACTGTTTTTGATAGATTGGACTATTTTTTTCCTTTTGTATAAAGACAGATGCAAAAACGAGTTAAGCAGTTCTGCTTTCTCCCTGTTGCTTGTCACCTTCTTGCTATTTTCTCCCATTAATGGACCAATCGTTTTCTTGTTTTTGACATGTTGAAATAACCTTTTTTGTTTTTTGTTTTACTTTTGTCATGAGCCTTAATTCATTTTGTGCCTTAACTTTTCTCACTTCATCTTTGCAGGCTCAGGCAATTTGCTGATATTCTGCCTTAGTTATGTTCTCCTCTTTCCACTTTTTATACTTGTCCATTTTGTCTTTCAATTTATCAGAGAGTTCTTTATACAACCATGCTGGTTCCTTTTGAGAGTTGTTATTTTTCTTCTTTATTGGTATTGTGCTAGACTGGGCTTTTATAATCTCGCTTTTCAAAGTTTCCCAAGCTTTGGGTTGTTTTCCCCTTGAGAATTCTCATCTATGGAATCCTTCCCAAGCTCTCTTTAAGTTTATTGATATTAGCTCTCTTAAAGTCCAAGAGTCTAGTTTGTTCTATTGCTTGTGCTTACATAATGTTGAATTCCAATATTGCATGATCACTCCCCCCCAAGGTTCCTGTAGCTTCAACACCTTCTATCATTTCATCTCTGTTAGCGAGAATTAAGTCCAATATGGCTGATCCCCTAGTTCCCCTTCTCTACTTTTTGGGAGACAAAGTTGTCTGCTAGGTTTGTGAGAAACCTGTTTGAACTTCCTCTTGGTGCAGAGTTTGTCTCCCAGTTGATGTCAGAGTAGTTAAAGTCCCCCATTACTATTGTGATGTGCTTCCTACATACCTTAGTTAACTGACTAGCAAAAAGTTCATCGATTTCCTCTGTTTGGTTGGCTGGGCCTATGCACCTATGCACCTATGGCAACATCATTTTTTCTCCTTTTATATTGACCCAAATGCATTTAAGACAATTTTCATCATTGTTGTGCTCTATTTCTGTAAAGATGTAGTTATTTTTCATATATAGTGCAACTCCATCTCCTCTTTTATTTGGGCTGTTTCTTTTAAATAATTTAAATCCCTCTAGCTGTATATTCTATTTGTGGGTTTCATCCTACGACGTTTCCATAATGGCAACAATATCATATCTGCCTTCATTTACTTGAATTTCTAATTCACCCTATTTATTCCTCATACCCTATGCATTGGTGTATAGACATTTGAGTCCTTTTTGACTGCCCGTATCTTTACTTTCTACATAATCTGTTTTATGCCTGCATTATCCTGTTTCCTTACCACCTGTTTGATTATTGCACATGGTATGGCACACACTATTAAAATCTTGATTGTCCTTGACAGCAAGGTTTATATTCTTACCCGCACAAACATCTATGTTACAAGCACTGATAACCCTATTAGTTTTAGATTGCTGGGGACAGAAATGTTCTGTATCAATTAACTCTCTGTCTCCATTGTTTAGTTTAAATGTTTCTCTAGAAAATCCATGAACTTAATGCCAAATAATTCAGTCCCCTTTTTTGATGGATGCAAACCAGCTTGACCTGCCACCTTAGTATCCCTATTAAGGTCAGCAAGGGACTGTATCTGTTATGCAGGGACACAGTGAAAGCTTTGTGTTTGTGGTTCACAGCTCTCACCCTGCCACATCCCACGGTTATCCGTACAGCCCTTCTCTTGCAAGATCTTTGTGGTAAAGGGGGCTGATAGCGGGGCAGCTCAATGGACACCTAATTTCTACCTGAAGAGCACAGACTATATTCATTTGAGAGGCCTTCCATTTTCTTGGCAAGATTTCTACAAGTAGGCCACCGGATCTTACCTCAACCCTCCCCATTTATCCAGGCTTGGGACTGGCATGCAAGTGCATAGCTTGATTAATGCAAAATTAGCTATCAAATATATCATATTGTCCTCTATTTAATTAAAAGATTTTTAAGGGTTTTATTTCAAAGAAATATGCTACTTTTTCTGTGTTTCTTCTCTTTAGACTTTCTGATTTATATTTTTTTCCCCTTGGACATTAAACAGACACCTGGAAAGGAAACTGTTTAAAGATGAAACAAACCACTCATTATATTTTCAGGCAAATTGCTCTTAAACTTTTAGGGGGGAAATGCTCTATTGAAGAAGATCATTTTTTTCCAGTTCCTAGATCAGCTAAAGATAGCTTTTGTACTGGACAATATTTAAAAGACAACTCTTTTATTGTCCATTTTCTTGGCTGTCCAATCTGCCTAGCCTCAGAGCTGATTCTCTAGCTATTAATCACAATGTCCATATGTGTTTATAGCTATTTAGGAAGGAGTCTGAATTTTTCAAATGAGGTTATCTGTAGTAGGCTAGCTTTCTTATCTCTCTCCTGGCATGCCAGCTTTTGAGCAGCTTTTTTCCTAGTTTATGGTAGGTATAAAGAACAGCTGATAGAAAGTGAACAAACTCAGAAGTTCCCCCATAGCTAACTGTGAAATATGCCATCGACTGCATTATTCTTTTTCTTTTATTCTCATGCAGAAATAAACCCTGGAGCAGGAAGCTCCAGGGTTTAATTCTGGCAGATAAAAACAAATGGACGGGTAATTGAGAAGTTTTCTCTTTTAAAAAAAAACCCAACACAAATTCAGTGGTTGAGAAAAACATGTATCACTGATTCATTGCTGCAGATCAAATGCAAGATTATTCTTCTAGTGCAAGGGTAGGCAACCTTGGCTCTTTTATGACTCGTGAACTTCCTGGCTGGCTGAGGAATTCTGGGAGTTGAAGTCCACGAGTCATAAAAGAGCCAAGGTTGCCTACCCCTGTTCTAGTGTCATAAAATAAATTATGGATATTGCTAAAATCCTAACCCCGAAAAATCCACAATTCTTGTTCTTTTGATCATTTCCAGCTATTAGGCATATTGTCTAGAAGAACATAAAGTCTTCTTACAATGATTGATTCAGTCATATTAATATTCCGATTATATCAGCCAAAAATACAACAAAAATAGAATAAGGCCAAGCCAACCAGTCATATTTAATGTTAATTCTGGATTTCACTTGAGATAATGGAATTTCTATCTTTGTAAGGAATAGGGTCATACATTTAATGTTAAATTTGGCTAATTTTCATAATTTGAGCCTATTAAAGGGTTTATTTTGAAAGGATGAAAAGGTTTGAGGTTTCAAGGGTTTAATCATATTCATGTATTCTACTTTGATAGATATTACATGTTATCAGAACAATGGTATTTAGTTTAATTGTGATATTTATATTAGAAGAATTTTTTTCTTTTTGTAACATTTCATGAAAATGTCACTGGGCATTATTTCTTTATGTCTGTTTTTCTTTAATCTCTTTTTGTAAAAAGCTTTTAACTGGAAAATGATGGTAGAAACTTTCACAAGTTTTATTGGCTTAAAAAAAATCTGAAAATTACTAAATTCACCTATAGCTATTTCAGCTATATCTGCAACTAGTGCTCTTTATTTCAATAATTAATTTTCTCCCATGTCTGACTTAAACAAATCTTTTCAGATACATCTACAGGTATAGCAAATCTGTGTTGCAATAGCTCACATTAGAGTACAGTATACTAGCAATGGATTAAAAAGGCTTGTGGCATTAATGTGATGTACTCAAAATTGTATGTTGGAATTTGTTTTGTGAAGGCACAACAATGGTATATCTCAGTGATGGCGAACCTTTTAGAGTCCGAGTGCCCAAACTGCAACGCAAAACCCACTTATGCATCGTTGGGTGCCGTATGGGTATGGCCCATTGGCTGGGTGTGGCCCATTGGGTGGGCATGGCTGCAGTAGTAACGGCAGACTGGGTGGGACTAAAAAGTTCAATCAATCAATTCCAACTTTGCAAGATCTTCTTTTCCCCATGAGAAGTTGAACCTGATTGGTTGAACCTTTTTTTTTTTGCACACGGCGGCGGAGGCCTAAAGCGAAAAGGTTTTATAAAACCCAGCTGAAGGCCTAGGACTGGGCGACGGCACGCGTGCCCACAGAGAGAGCTCTGAGTGCTGCCTCTGTCACCTGTGCCATAGGTTCGCCACCACTGGTATATCTCATCCTAACAGTTCCTAGCACATTTTATTTTAGTTCTGGGTAACTTTATTTTCTCATATGTTCAATTGGCTGTGCACATTGGACTTTCAGTTTTCAATACAACTGACAGCTGATATATGTGCTTTTACTCTGTTCACACACTAACTCTTAGGTATAAATTTTATTGAAATTATTAACATATATAAAAATGGTAGGCTTTTATTGTACCTTATTCACAAGATACAAAATCTTACAGGTTTGTGTTGGGAAGTTGACATTTTGTGGCCAGTAAACAGTAATAACTGCCTTAAGGTGGTTAGTATTTTTATATTAATATTGGTAAATGTTTAGGGATATTTACTTGTTTGTTTATTATATTAAATAAAGTAGTAAATAAAGTACTTGTAGTAAATAAAGATATGTTTCCTCTTTCTTTTCCCTCCAGTAGTCTAAACATGTAAGAGAAAAATCCAATTGAGGTGAAAACATTAAAGCAAGCCAGTTAAAATATATAGCAAATAGAGTTAACATTTGAAATGCCAAACATCTTTGCTTCCTTTTTTGTGTTCCTTGAGTTATGCTTCAGAAGGTAGTAAAAAGAACATAACCTCTCCCAACGATCTACAGAGTATGGAAGTTCATACTATATAGAAGGATGTGGTATAAGTCTCCCCCAAACGTTTTGTAAGGCTTTATACATCAGGACACTCTGAGCTGATCCATGAAATGGAACAGTAACCAGTAAAGCAGTTGTAACAAGAGTCACATATAATGCAGTCTGAACAATAAACTTGCCATAGCAATGGTTCTCAATTTTTCTTCTCCACAGACCCCTTTTAAATACCTTCTGTGGCCAAGGACCATGGTCGCGGACCACCAAGACTTAACTCAAGATTTAAAACATAACATTTCTTCAAGCTTTTGTAGACCCCCTGTGATGACATCACGGCCCCCCAGAGGCCCAGGGACCACAGGTTGAGAACCACTGTGCTATAGTATTGTAAACCCTTTTCAAAGTATGAATGATATCTGAGACATTTCTTAAGATCATCACGTGTTATTTTAACAGCTAGAGCCTGTGCTAATTTCATTTACTGAGAACCTTTAACAGAGGTTATTGCCATTTTTTCTGTGCGCGCGCGCGCGTGTGTGTGTGTGTGTGTGTGTATATATATATATTCTGACTGAAGAGAGTTAAGAAACTCGAAATGGCTATATCAGAAATCCCTTATTTCTTTGTCAACAATTTTAAAAACAACATATATATATTTGTGCTTGCAAGATGGCTCTGGGTTGAGCTGAAACAAGCAAAAGGAAAGAATGATTCCTTCCTCCCATATTTGGGTTTACAGGGTGCAATCTAAAAAATAAACACTTGACACATATCCTTACTCCCTGACTACTGACAAAGCGGGAGAGAACTTGTGGCTCAATAGGTTAAAGCATCTGCCTAGCATGCAGACTGCCCAGGTTCGAATCCCAGAAGGGTGAGTTCTGACTGAAGAGAGTTAAGAAACTCGAAATAGCTATATCAGAAATCCCTTATTTCTTTGTCAACAATTTTATATATATATATATATATATTGTTTAAAATTGTTGACAAAGAAATAAGGGAATTTCTGATATAGCTATTTCGAGTTTCTTAACTCTCTTCAGTCAGACTCACCCTTCTGGGATTCGAACCTGGGCAGTCTGCATGCTAAGCAGATGCTTTAACCTATTGAGCCACAAGTTCTCTCCCGCTTTGTCAGTAGTCAGGGAGTAAGGATATGTGTCAAGTGTTTATTTTTTTTTTTTAGATTGCACCCTGTAAACCCAAATATGGGAGGAAGGAATCATTCTTTCCTTTGCTTGTTTCAGCTCAACCCAGAGCCATCCAGCAAGCACAAATATATATATGTTGTTTAAAATTGTTGACAAAGAAATAAGGGAATTTCTGATATAGCTATTTCGAGTTTCTTAACTCTCTTCAGTCAGACTCACCCTTCTGGGATTCGAACCTGGGCAGTCTGCATGCTAAGCAGATGCTTTAACCTATTGAGCCACAAGTTCTCTCCCGCTTTGTCAGTAGTCAGGGAGTAAGGATATGTGTCAAGTGTTTATTTTTTTAGATTGCACCCTGTAAACCCAAATATGGGAGGAAGGAATCATTCTTTCCTTTGCTTGTTTCAGCTCAACCCAGAGCCATCCAGCAAGCACAAATATATATATGTTGTTTAAAATTGTTGACAAAGAAATAAGGGAATTTCTGATATAGCTATTTCGAGTTTCTTAACTCTCTTCAGTCAGACTCACCCTTCTGGGATTCGAACCTGGGCAGTCTGCATGCTAAGCAGATGCTTTAACCTATTGAGCCACAAGTTCTCTCCCGCTTTGTCAGTAGTCAGGGAGTAAGGATATGTGTCAAGTGTTTATTTTTTTTTAGATTGCACCCTGTAAACCCAAATATGGGAGGAAGGAATCATTCTTTCCTTTGCTTGTTTCAGCTCAACCCAGAGCCATCCAGCAAGCACAAATATATATATGTTGTTTAAAATTGTTGACAAAGAAATAAGGGAATTTCTGATATAGCTATTTCGAGTTTCTTAACTCTCTTCAGTCAGACTCACCCTTCTGGGATTCGAACCTGGGCAGTCTGCATGCTAAGCAGATGCTTTAACCTATTGAGCCACAAGTTCTCTCCCGCTTTGTCAGTAGTCAGGGAGTAAGGATATGTGTCAAGTGTTTATTTTTTTAGATTGCACCCTGTAAACCCAAATATGGGAGGAAGGAATCATTCTTTCCTTTGCTTGTTTCAGCTCAACCCAGAGCCATCCAGCAAGCACAAATATATATATGTTGTTTAAAATTGTTGACAAAGAAATAAGGGAATTTCTGATATAGCTATTTCGAGTTTCTTAACTCTCTTCAGTCAGACTCACCCTTCTGGGATTCGAACCTGGGCAGTCTGCATGCTAAGCAGATGCTTTAACCTATTGAGCCACAAGTTCTCTCCCGCTTTGTCAGTAGTCAGGGAGTAAGGATATGTGTCAAGTGTTTATTTTTTTTTTTTTAGATTGCACCCTGTAAACCCAAATATGGGAGGAAGGAATCATTCTTTCCTTTGCTTGTTTCAGCTCAACCCAGAGCCATCCAGCAAGCACAAATATATATATGTTGTTTAAAATTGTTGACAAAGAAATAAGGGAATTTCTGATATAGCTATTTCGAGTTTCTTAACTCTCTTCAGTCAGACTCACCCTTCTGGGATTCGAACCTGGGCAGTCTGCATGCTAAGCAGATGCTTTAACCTATTGAGCCACAAGTTCTCTCCCGCTTTGTCAGTAGTCAGGGAGTAAGGATATGTGTCAAGTGTTTATTTTTTTTAGATTGCACCCTGTAAACCCAAATATGGGAGGAAGGAATCATTCTTTCCTTTGCTTGTTTCAGCTCAACCCAGAGCCATCCAGCAAGCACAAATATATATATATGTTGTTTAAAATTGTTGACAAAGAAATAAGGGAATTTCTGATATAGCTATTTCGAGTTTCTTAACTCTCTTCAGTCAGACTCACCCTTCTGGGATTCGAACCTGGGCAGTCTGCATGCTAAGCAGATGCTTTAACCTATTGAGCCACAAGTTCTCTCCCGCTTTGTCAGTAGTCAGGGACTAAGGATATGTGTCAAGTGTTTATTTTTTTTTAGATTGCACCCTGTAAACCCAAATATGGGAGGAAGGAATCATTCTTTCCTTTGCTTGTTTCAGCTCAACCCAGAGCCATCCAGCAAGCACAAATATATATATGTTGTTTAAAATTGTTGACAAAGAAATAAGGGAATTTCTGATATAGCTATTTCGAGTTTCTTAACTCTCTTCAGTCAGACTCACCCTTCTGGGATTCGAACCTGGGCAGTCTGCATGCTAAGCAGATGCTTTAACCTATTGAGCCACAAGTTCTCTCCCGCTTTGTCAGTAGTCAGGGAGTAAGGATATGTGTCAAGTGTTTATTTTTTTTAGATTGCACCCTGTAAACCCAAATATGGGAGGAAGGAACCATTCTTTCCTTTGCTTGTTTCAGCTCAACCCAGAGCCATCCAGCAAGCACAAATATATATATGTTGTTTAAAATTGTTGACAAAGAAATAAGGGAATTTCTGATATAGCTATTTCGAGTTTCTTAACTCTCTTCAGTCAGACTCACCCTTCTGGGATTCGAACCTGGGCAGTCTGCATGCTAAGCAGATGCTTTAACCTATTGAGCCACAAGTTCTCTCCCGCTTTGTCAGTAGTCAGGGAAATAAACACTAAAATAAACACTTGACACATATCCTTACTCCCTGACTACTGACAAAGCGGGAGAGAACTTGTGGCTCAATAGGTTAAAGCATCTGCTTAGCATGCAGACTGCCCAGGTTCGAATCCCAGAAGGGTGAGTCTGACTGAAGAGAGTTAAGAAACTCGAAATAGCTATATCAGAAATTCCCTTATTTCTTTGTCAACAATTTTAAACAACATATATATATTTGTGCTTGCTGGATGGCTCTGGGTTGAGCTGAAACAAGCAAAGGAAAGAATGATTCCTTCCTCCCATATTTGGGTTTACAGGGTGCAATCTAAAAAAATAAACACTTGACACATATCCTTACTCCCTGACTACTGACAAAGCGGGAGAGAACTTGTGGCTCAATAGGTTAAAGCATCTGCTTAGCATGCAGACTGCCCAGGTTCGAATCCCAGAAGGGTGAGTCTGACTGAAGAGAGTTAAGAAACTCGAAATAGCTATATCAGAAATTCCCTTATTTCTTTGTCAACAATTTTAAACAACATATATATATTTGTGCTTGCTGGATGGCTCTGGGTTGAGCTGAAACAAGCAAAGGAAAGAATTATTCCTTCCTCCCATATTTGGGTTTACAGGGTGCAATCTAAAAAAAAAAAAAAAAAACACTTGACACATATCCTTACTCCCTGACTACTGACAAAGCGGGAGAGAACTTGTGGCTCAATAGGTTAAAGCATCTGCTTAGCATGCAGACTGCCCAGGTTCGAATCCCAGAAGGGTGAGTCTGACTGAAGAGAGTTAAGAAACTCGAAATAGCTATATCAGAAATTCCCTTATTTCTTTGTCAACAATTTTAAACAACATATATATATTTGTGCTTGCTGGATGGCTCTGGGTTGAGCTGAAACAAGCAAAGGAAAGAATGATTCCTTCCTCCCATATTTGGGTTTACAGGGTGCAATCTAAAAAAAAATAAACACTTGACACATATCCTTACTCCCTGACTACTGACAAAGCGGGAGAGAACTTGTGGCTCAATAGGTTAAAGCATCTGCTTAGCATGCAGACTGCCCAGGTTCGAATCCCAGAAGGGTGAGTCTGACTGAAGAGAGTTAAGAAACTCGAAATAGCTATATCAGAAATTCCCTTATTTCTTTGTCAACAATTTTAAACAACATATATATATTTGTGCTTGCTGGATGGCTCTGGGTTGAGCTGAAACAAGCAAAGGAAAGAATGATTCCTTCCTCCCATATTTGGGTTTACAGGGTGCAATCTAAAAAAAAATAAACACTTGACACATATCCTTACTCCCTGACTACTGACAAAGCGGGAGAGAACTTGTGGCTCAATAGGTTAAAGCATCTGCTTAGCATGCAGACTGCCCAGGTTCGAATCCCAGAAGGGTGAGTCTGACTGAAGAGAGTTAAGAAACTCGAAATAGCTATATCAGAAATTCCCTTATTTCTTTGTCAACAATTTTAAACAACATATATATATTTGTGCTTGCTGGATGGCTCTGGGTTGAGCTGAAACAAGCAAAGGAAAGAATGATTCCTTCCTCCCATATTTGGGTTTACAGGGTGCAATCTAAAAAAATAAACACTTGACACATATCCTTACTCCCTGACTACTGACAAAGCGGGAGAGAACTTGTGGCTCAATAGGTTAAAGCATCTGCTTAGCATGCAGACTGCCCAGGTTCGAATCCCAGAAGGGTGAGTCTGACTGAAGAGAGTTAAGAAACTCGAAATAGCTATATCAGAAATTCCCTTATTTCTTTGTCAACAATTTTAAACAACATATATATATTTGTGCTTGCTGGATGGCTCTGGGTTGAGCTGAAACAAGCAAAGGAAAGAATGATTCCTTCCTCCCATATTTGGGTTTACAGGGTGCAATCTAAAAAAATAAACACTTGACACATATCCTTACTCCCTGACTACTGACAAAGCGGGAGAGAACTTGTGGCTCAATAGGTTAAAGCATCTGCTTAGCATGCAGACTGCCCAGGTTCGAATCCCAGAAGGGTGAGTCTGACTGAAGAGAGTTAAGAAACTCGAAATAGCTATATCAGAAATTCCCTTATTTCTTTGTCAACAATTTTAAACAACATATATATATTTGTGCTTGCTGGATGGCTCTGGGTTGAGCTGAAACAAGCAAAGGAAAGAATGATTCCTTCCTCCCATATTTGGGTTTACAGGGTGCAATCTAAAAAAATAAACACTTGACACATATCCTTACTCCCTGACTACTGACAAAGCGGGAGAGAACTTGTGGCTCAATAGGTTAAAGCATCTGCTTAGCATGCAGACTGCCCAGGTTCGAATCCCAGAAGGGTGAGTCTGACTGAAGAGAGTTAAGAAACTCGAAA